>JAWWEG010713525.1:0-12218 GCA_035582685.1 Amphiuma means | reverse complement strand
ATCTGGCTGGGAGGTCGGGATCCATTTTTTTTTTTTTTTTTTTGTTAAAGCTGGTAATTCGATAGGTTGCGTGTCCTACCAATTTTGGACACAGGAGGGAGCTCCAAGACAAGCGATGAGCAGAGAAACAGGTATTGTTTCTCTGTTCGTCCGAAGCTGCTGGCGATTCGAGATGATCTGTGGTCGGAGCGGGGGCTCCGAGAGAGAAGTCCTCCGCCTCGTCCTCTTCCCGCCCCCCTCCCCTAGCTCACGGGGAGGGAGCGGTCTGCCTCAGGAAGCCGGTTCCGAGGTCTTCGGGGGCCCGTAGGCTAACACTGGTTCAGTTCTTCCTTCCTCTCTCTCAATCTGATTTCTGTCTCGATTTGTCTCGATTGGATTGAATCTCTCTCGTCTCGTCTCTTCTCGGTACCAGTGATCCTCCTGACTTCCGCAGTGCTCAGCTACGGCTTATATGCGTTCGGGGCGGGCCACAGAGAAAACTGGGGTGTTATGGCTGTGACTGGAAGCGTGTTTGAAAGGGAAAAAAAAAAAAAAAAAAAAAAGAAGGGGGCCAACCTCTCAGAATGGTGCATTTTTTGGCGGTGCCACCGTCTATGGGTGTTACCATCCAATCAAACGAATGACTTTCTCCATCTCGTGAAATGGGCAAAGCCTCCTTTGTGTGTACAGCCATTCACTGAGAAGCGCGGGCATTTTTAAACTTGTATCTGTTGCTTGAGCCAATCAGAATGGAGCGCTGTCTTCTTATAGCCTCGCGCGACGGTATTGAAATCACTGTCCTTTACAGAAAGAGAGAGGGATGGCCCGCACCAAGCAGACCGCTCGCAAATCCACCGGAGGGAAGGCGCCCAGGAAGCAGCTGGCCACTAAGGCTGCCCGTAAGAGTGCACCGGCCACAGGCGGCGTCAAGAAACCTCACCGCTACCGGCCCGGCACCGTGGCTCTCCGGGAAATCCGCCGCTACCAGAAATCCACTGAGCTGCTGATCCGGAAGCTGCCCTTCCAGCGCCTGGTCCGTGAGATAGCACAGGACTTCAAGACTGACCTGCGCTTCCAGAGCTCAGCTGTCATGGCCCTGCAAGAAGCCAGCGAGGCGTACCTGGTGGGGCTCTTTGAAGACACCAACCTCTGCGCCATCCACGCCAAGAGAGTCACTATCATGCCCAAGGATATCCAGCTGGCCCGCCGCATCAGAGGCGAGAGGGCTTGAACGGTGCCCGCCGCAGCCCACCTCCCAAAAAAACCCAAAGGCTCTTTTAAGAGCCAACACTTTATCAGACCAGAGCTCTTCGTCACTTGCACCCTTATATGCTACAATCTCTGCACCTGTTGTTTTCCTGCGGGAGGACAACAGAAAACTTAGAGCAGCACCCTACGGGCTCTGAGGAACCAGGCCCCGCATAAAGCGTCAATGCCAAATGTGAGCTGTTTGTTGTAAGTACAGGGGGGTGTTTTTAAGTGAGCAGGAGGGTACCGAGGGTTCTCCGAACGACCGTGTAACCAGTGGGATTGGGGATGTACAGAAGGGAGGGTGCAAGAGCGGGCTTGCTGCCTCTCAGCAGTGGACCAACAGGCAAGGGGGCTAGCCTGCGACTCCATTGTGACGACGGCCACTGAAGAATAAAGGCACAAGACACGTCACAGTGGTGGATCTGTGCGCAGTGAGGACCCACACGCACACACACAGGACAAATGAATCACCGGGGGTGGTTGTGTGGAACCGCACTCGCTGTCCGGGGCAACCTTGCACTTGCGCGGATTAAAGCCCCATCGTCGTGGGTGCATTACAGTGCGGCATTTACACGCTGAAACTCAAAAAGTGCAGCAGGCGAAGCCCTTGTGCAGAGTAGGTGGCGGTTCTGAAAAGGGCCTTTGGGTCAGTGCCGTGAGTCTGGCGCTGCGCTCGTGTACTTGGTAATGGCCTTTGTGCCCTCAGACACGGCGTGCTTGGCCAGCTCCCCTGGTAGCAGCAGGCGCACGGCGGTCTGGATCTCCCTGGAGGTGATGGCCTGTCGCTTGTTGTAATGGCCCAGGCGAGAGGCTTCGCCTGCGATGCGCTCAAAGATGTCACTGACAAATGGGTTCATGATGCCCATGGCCTTGGAGGAGATGCCGGTGTCGAGGTGCACCTGCTTCATCACCTTGTAAATGTAGATGGCGTAGCTCTCCTTCCTGCTCCTCTTTCGCTTCTTGCCGTCCTTCTTGGGCAGTTTGGACCGGGCTTTCTTGGAGCCCTTCTTGGGAGCTGGGGCAGACTTGGCTGGCTCAGGCATCTTCAGCGATCTCGGTGGCATTGAAGTACTGAATGAATCACGTTGCCTGAAGGGCAGCGTATATATAGGCTGCGTCTGGAAATCGGCTGCGTTTCTCCTCTCCTGTACATTGGCCACTTCAGTCAATAGCTTGTCCCTTCTGCCCTGACGAGTAGCACCTTCCACCCCCTCTGACCCCCGCCCCCCCTCCGTCCCGGATTCTGCTTGGTGCGTACAAACCGTCCAATGGAGGGCAACTATTGAACCTAGATGTCTACGAATCGCAGCGGTTCCCAAGTCTCTAAATGTCTTTGCAGCCAGCCGCGCCAGATTTTATTATTTCTTTTTCTCGATACGAGAAACTTATCTTGCTGTTGCCCTCGTTGTCTTTTTTTTTTTTTTTTCTTTTTTTATCAGCATGTCTGGATGCGGCAAGCAGGGAGGCAAAGCCCACGCAAAGGCCAAGACCCGCTCCTCCCGTGCAGGCTTGCAGTTCCCCGTTGGCCGTGTGCACAGGTTGCTCCGGAAAGGCAGCTACGCTGAGCGGGTGGGCGCTGGAGCCCCAGTCTATCTGGCTGCGGTGCTGGAGTATTTGACGGCTGAGATCCTCGAGTTGGCCGGCAACGCCTCCCGGGACAAGAAGAAGAACAGGATCATCCCGAGACATCTGCAGCTCGCCATCCGCAAGGACGAGGAGCTGAACAAGCTTTTGGGCAGAGTTACCATTGCCCAGGGAGGAGTCCAGCCCAACATCCAGGCCGTGCTGCTGCCCAAGAAAACAGAGAGCCACAAGGCAGGTGGCAAGGGCAGCAAGTAAGTGGCCCATTAGCCAGGAAGGAAGGCTCAAGCACATCTCGCACAAAGCGCTCACCCAAAGAGCTCGTTTCTTGACAGGTCGATCATGCGTTTTACATTATGCAGTGCAGTTTGCTTGCTGCTGGAGTCAGGATAGCATTTCTTTGTATGGCTCCTTATGCTGCATCGCAGCGCTCCTATTAACTGTCTCGGACTGTACAGATCGTAACGTTAGGAAACCCTTCACCTCTGCTACGTGTTTGTTCAGGTGTAGTAATGCCTCATGGTGTTTGTGGATTGCCCCTTTTCACTTTCCACTCCCCCATTTTAAATGGAAAAGGGCGCCAAAAAGCTTGCTCTCCATTGAGATAGCACAGGAGCCGAAAATTTGATGGCCTCTACCATTGCCCCTTCTAGCCATCCTCTTCACCAGACGATATGCCAATTCAAGAAAAACGCAAGCCAATCAAAAGTGGTCCGAATCAAAAATGTTGTTGTTACAGAAAAAAGGAAATTCAGTATAGCCAATGATCATAAAAGTCAGGTGAGGTGAAAAACATGGGCCTCTTATGGAGGGTCCCATATTTTCCTCACCTCTTGCCGCTTGTCCTTTTTCCAGATCGCATTGGCCTTCACTGAGCCAAATCGATGGTGGTGGAGGATATAATAGTCTTCCAAAGCAGACATAATGAATGTACAACAATCTTTTATGGAAGTATTTTCGTTGCTATGTACTAGGTTAAGCCTAGCATGCCATAAAGCCCAGTTAGCAGCCGAGACCACCCGCCAAAGTGTCGTGTGTGTGTCTGGAAACTTGCCAAGGTCGTGGCCATAAAGCGGCAACTTCTCTGTGAGTCTGTAATGGCCCACGAACAGCCTTAACAGTGGTGCTAAGGTAATCCAAAAAGCTTTTGCGAAGTCGCATTCCCAGAATAAATGTTCCACAGTTTCGCGCCTGTAGCATTGTCTGCGGGGACAGGAGACTTTTTGTGCCCTATGTTTTTCTTGAAGAAGAAAACGTTTGTCGGTAGAGTGTTCGCCATTATGCTCCAGTTGAGGTCTTTGTGTGTGTTCTTCAGACACTTGGAAGTCGCATATGACCATCCCCACTTGCTTTCATCTTCATTCAGATCTCGTATTGCCAGTGCCGTCTCTTTACTTTTCAAAACCGCAAACATCTTGGAAGGTTTCTGTAAAATGTCGGTCTCCAAAAGGTGCAGTCCCAATTTCACAAACATTTACACAAGGGTTTGTAGATAGGGAGGTGGTGCTTCAGTGACGGGCACCGTGTGCGGTACATCGACCCACTTGTAGCTTCTAAACGTAGTGCCCATGAGCGTCCTGATGAAGCTCGCGGCTGCTGTACTCTTCCGGTGTGCGAGTCGTATGTAGAAGCTCATCCTGTGTGCCGAAAGAAACATAGTGAGGTGTGGAATACCACGACCTCCATTCTTTTCCTCTTTGTACGTCTTGTACCTGGAAAGACGTTCTACTGTGGAACCCCATATGAAAGTGCATACTATCCTCTGTAACACGTTTAGTCTTTGCCAAGTAGGAGGGAAGATATAAGCAATATACAACAAAGTGGAGAGTATTATGGCTTTGCTGACTAGGGTACGACCTCCCATCGCGAGGTTACGCTGTCGCCACTTCTCAGTCATACCTTCTACCTTTTTTGTCGCTAGTTCCCAATTATGTCCCCCAGTATTGTCTTTGCTAAATGTAATGCCTAGCATTTTTATGCTCTCGTGTCGAATGTGTATCCCCGTGTGTGGTTCATGGACCCATTTACCTATAGTAAGGCTTGCACATTTCTCCACATTCAACTTTAAGCCCGATGCCGACTCAAAAGATCGAATGCGCAACAAAGCCCTGCTCAGTGCCTGTGGCTGCTTGCATAAAAGGCTAATGTCATCCATGTATGCTTCGTATTTTGTCTCCTTTCCCCCATGTCCGGGAGCCACGACTCCCTTACAGATCTTATCCGCCCTGACCGTGTGAAGCAATATCTCCAGGCCGCACACAAAAAGTGTTGCAGACAGTGGGCAGCCCTGTCGCACCCCTCTGCGAATGTCTACCCTATCGCTTTTCAACCCATTGATTCTAGGAATCGATACAGCTCCCTCATACAGAATTGTGATGCGCTGCAGCATCTTAGTCAGTACTCCTACTTTGGGCGAGGGCTTTGAAAAGGAAGGCATGATTCAAGGAATCAAAGGCCTTTTCGTAATCGAGCGTTACGACAGCTGGGCTTTGATTCCTATCAGTGCTCCACCAGATGGCATCCCTCACTGTGCATAAAGCACCCCACAAAATTGTTCCTCTCCAAGAACCCGTTGTAGGGCCTTTGCAAGCCTCCATTTGAAAACCTTTGTAAATATGGTATAATACACGGAGGTCTCACCCATCCCCTGTCACACACCAATGGTTTGCACAGCGGCCTCTCTCTCCCGGACAGTAAACAGCCCAAATGTAGACTGCAACCCCTGGGGGGGCTTATTGTGCTGCATTCGCTTTCTTTATTGTGGTGACTTAAATGCAAGTCAAACAAACACAAGATGATCGATGGAGGCTATGACTTAATCAGTGCCACGGGGAAAACCTCCGGGCAGCCTACCATGCCATTGTTTTTTAGCTTGCTGTGCAGTTACTTCAGGAACAAACCGTATGCAAATCAGTCTTGACCCTTAGTAAAAAGCAGCTGTCAAGCCCGAACTACAAGGTTAATCCCTTCAGTGCGAGATAACGAGCAACCCCAGACGCACCTCACTGATGTCGCTCAATGAGGCCCAAACATGTCTGCTGTTGCTTGAGTCTCGCACTGAAGGGGTGTGACCTTGCAGTTCGTTTTTTACTGCTGCCGCTGGGTGGTGTCGAGACTGATTTGCATATGGTCTTTCCCCTGAAGTAATGGCACAGCCAGCAAAATAACCAAGGTATTCAGGGCTGCCCAGAGGTGTTTCCCAGTGGTTGCGATTGATTCATAGCTTCTCCATCCACCACCTTTTGTTTGTTGACTTAAATGCAAGTCACCAAAATAAAGAAAACAGATTTTCGCCCTCAAAGGAAGATTTGCAACCTCCTCCTCCCCCTTCCCCCCCAAGGCAGGTTTCTTCCCCTCGCCTACTCCCTGGCATCTGCCCTGGTTATGACATAAGGCGCAGAGACGGGAGTAAACGTTACCAAATACGGACTCTGTCTGTGCCTTACAGCACACGAAGGCAGACGAGTTGCCCATGCTGGGCAGTGAATTCGGAGACCTCAAAAAGCGCTGTTGTCACGCTGCGTCAGATGCGTCTAATGAAACTGGGAAGGAAGAGAGATCACGCAGTTGTTTGCAGCGTGTGCATTGACCAGCTGAGCTGCCACAGTCCCCGACTTGCTACAAACATAATGCACCGATGAGGCTTTTTATTTTGTTTTGATACAATTATTCATTAGACACGCTTTCCCTCTCCTTTAAAAAAAAAAATGCATCATGGCATGCATGTCTGCTGCACTCTGGTCTGCCTCCCAGGTCGATGGTGCACCGTTGTCTCTCTTAGTCTGCTTGCTTCGGAATCTCTGGGTGGGTGGTTGCCTGCTCCTAACATAATGACGGGTGAACTCTGTGGCACCTTCACTTAAATCATTACTTCCTTAACTGTGCCTCGGACATGGGTGTCTGGGTTTTTTTGTTACGCACCCAATTACCACTTCTGCAGTGTCGGCGCGCGTTTCCCTATCTCCCCCGTGAGCCCCAAAGCTTTCCCTGATCTCCTGCTCTTCTGCCTTCCGTGGATGTGGGGTGGGGGTGTGTGGAGCCTCAGTCAGTTAATGGTGATAGTGTGAAGGGTGAGGGGGGGCAAGCTCGTGGGCGTTCGAGCCTGAGGTATGTTTACGCTACATGGTGTGCCAGTCTAGGTGGTTGTGCTGGGTGCCTATGGCTTGTTGCCCTGCTTTGCCGTCCTCTCTTTTAGACGGCTCCAGGGGGAGTCAGCCAACCATAAGGGTCTTCGGGGCTGCGCTTTGCTATGTTTTTGGTCTGTTCTGGGGCCGCTCCCTGTGTGAGGCATGCTGTCTGGTTCCCCTGTCTTCCCGAGTATCTAGGCTGTTTGTTGCAAATCTGGTCAGTACTAGTCTGGTTAAAAGGTCTGTGCTGTCCTTACTGTGGGGGCTTGTTCTTGAATGCTGTTACTTGTGGGGCCTGCTGTCTGTTGACTGATTCCTTCTCCACCTCTGAGTACCTGGTCTGCTCGCTGTCTGTAGGTGTCCCTGTTGGGTGTTTTGCCTTACTAGTAGCGGTCTGTGGGCTTCTCCTGGTCAGATCATGGTTGAGGCTATGGGTGGTGGCAATTCTTTCCCCGCTCCACTCCCCTCTCCCCCCGCTTAGAAGAGCTGCCCGCTGAGTAGGAACGATTTTTCAAGGCCTTTGCGCAATGCTTAGGCTGCGCTTTCTGGACTGTCCTAGGTCCGGTTGCCGTATGCTATGCCTATGTGGATTCTAGACGTTGGCCTTGTTGCTCTGTCTGCCCTAGGTATGCAGCTTCGGTCTTAACAGTAGATGGGGGATCCTATCCGCCTCTGTCTCGACCCTCGCTCTTTGTTTCTTGCTCCTTCTCCTCTTCTTGCGTCGGGCTCTCTGGTGTGGAGCTTGCTTGTGCATGCAGTCTGAGTGATTCCTGGGATGTTTCCTTCTCTTTCCTCTGTCTGCCTGCCCTTCTGTTTCCCTCTTTCTTTCCCTGTCTCTTGCTTCTCCTTCTCTAATCTGTTGTTGGTTTGGTTCTCTCTCAGCATATGCCTCTAGATCAATCCCCCTGCTGTGGTTCCTGTCCTTTATGTTGTGGGGGGTGTTGCTTTCTTCCTGGGTGCTACTTTCTCCTTCGTGGGTTTGTGGTGTTCATGTGTTTTTGGTGTTTTTTGGTGTTTTGGTTCCCGGTTGTGCAGTTGCGTTTGGTTGCGGGCTTGTGTTGGTGTTGGTATGATGGTTTGGGTGCTGGCGGGAGTGGTAGGAGTGGTAAGGGTGGGCTCTCTGGCTGTGTTTGTCGGGTGTTGTGCTGGTTGCCAGGTGTGGGTATTGCTCGGTCTTGGTTTGTTTGGAACTGTTAAGAAATGAGACCACACGCGTGTTTCTTCGATGGTGTCTTTATTGTTGTGGTTCTGTTGTTTATAAACTGTAGTGTCCCCGGTTCTTTAGTTTTTGACGGCGGTCTGGGGGATCGTCTTCCCAGTGTTTTTTGTTGCTGTCCTTCGGCTGTTTTCTGTGGTGCTGTCCTTGTGTTCGCGGTGTGGGTGTCTCTTAGTCATTCGTGTATTTCTGTTTTTGCTTTCCTTTCTGCCAGTGATGGAATGGGTCCGACTCTATTTGCGGGTTTGTGTTGGTAGTTTTTTGAGTAAGGTGGGGAAGAGCCAGCACACAACATTACACTGCAGGTTAGTGGTCTTCCACATGTATGTTGGTACTCTACCCCTCCGGAGGTGCTCTCATGCCAATGCTTTTGAAGAAAGTAATCATTTCCTGTCAAATGGACCACATACATGGTCCATTTGACAGAACGTGATGATTTTTCAGATACAATGTCTGCACGGGGCTTTACTTTCTGGTGACTATACAACACCTGGCTAACCTCAGAAGCTGTTGCTGAGGTGTCTAGCATAGGTACAGACAGATTGATATGCATTGTATGGGGGGAAAAACATGTGACGAGGCAAAGCTCAGTTTTTGACCCGGGGTGCAGGAGCTCTGTAGTATGTACACTTTCAGGTTTCCTCCCTTAACTATTTCTGAACAAAGAATGATGACTCTCAGACACACCTTGACCCCCACTGTTTTGGCATCTAAATCTTAGGGATTGTGCCCAATTACGAGGACTCAACTGAAATATTGGGAACTATTTTATTGTGCGCACGTGTGCCTCGATGTCTGCTGTCTGTTCACCTGTGCCTCAAAAGAGTGCACTTAACGCATCTGTCTTTATTCTCCCCTAGACGGTAGTATCATACTGCAAGTCAAGATTGCTGCAAGTGAGCCTAGTAGGAGTGACGGCAGACTCCAGTGCAAGTAGCAGCAGAGCATCCATCTAAAGGGAGTACGGTTTACAGTCCAGCACCCGCAGAAGGTATGTTATATGTGTTTTTGTGTTGGTCTATGTGCCGTGGGTGTGTGTGTGTGTGTGTGTGTGTGTGTGTGTGTGTGTGTGTGTGGGATGGAAGGGGCGTGCGCTTGTATGTGCGTTTGTACGTGTGTGTGTGTGTTTGTCTGTGCTTCCTTTTCCTTCCCCAGGGATTTAGACCAGCTGTACGATAGCTGTATTGGGATGCATAGGTGCAAGACTTTCTGATTTTTTTTTTTTCACCCTTGCCTTTACTTATTATATGTGGTTTAAATATGTCTGAGACCTAGCATTGCTTTCTCATACATAGTTGTACCGCAGTTCTTTCAGTCTAATGCATTGGGGCCGGTTAGTGTTTGTGAAATGGGTGGAGAGGCCCAAGAAGGCAGCAACTGCATGCCTGGCTGGCTTTGTCTACCCCAATCCTCATGGAAGGGAGTGCCTGCACTCCTGCAGCCAGGAGGGAATAACTCAGACCACACACCAAATATGATGAAGCAGAACAGGTTTATTTTTGATAGCGCACAAACAGATAAGGCTCATGCACTCATATACACTCCCCAGGATAGAATAACATACACGAGGCAGACACTCATGCAAGCTAACATCATTTCCAACAGACAGCCAATCACCCTAGTGGGAACAAGAGTCCTCATGTGAACAAATCTAATGGGACGGACTCACTCTGCGAGGGTCTGAATCCTCCTGCCTGAACAGTCCACTTGGGATTCAGTTTGGTGATGCGAAGGGCAAGTCCCATGTACGAGACAAGCTCGTTGGCTAGTACCCGACAGGATGCGGTGAAGAGGAAAGCCAAGCTCACTCGTGATCTGGCATCAGAGTTGGTGTTGTCGGCTAACTTCACATGCGCTTCTCTTTCTGGTGTTGTGAACACACAAGAGCCGGCTCGCTCGCGTAGGCAGGCATAGTAGGTGTCAAGTGGATCACCCTGTCTTTGGTATGGTTGATACAGGTGGAAATCCTCCGAGTCTGGATTTCCATGAGGGAGGCACTGTCACCAAGAATATCGGTAGCAAGCTCATGGTGTGCAGCACCCTGATGTTGGCGAGGCAGCTCAACAGTCGAAGGGCGTGTCGCCAGGCATGGAAAAGGACAGTCGTGCACTTACGTCCAGAGTCAGTGATGCCCTCCATGTCGAAGTCACGTTCATGTTTCTGGATCCACAGGAGCCATTGGGACCCTACTGCAGAAGCATCACTGTGCATGTGGAAGGGTTGGAGGGGCTGGCCAAGTGAGGACAGGTGCGGAGTCGTAGGCACAGCAGGTGGACCTTGTGCGATGGGTGGGTCGCCATCTGAGTCAGCCGTGATGCTCAAGTCCTAGATGAGGCTGGCAGGGAGGCCGACCAGGGCGTCTGCAGACAAAAGGGAAAAGCCAGCACAGGAGAATGGCACGTGCAGCCAGAAGTCGTCGGACAACTCGCCATGCTCAGAAGCCTGTACTTCAGGCAGAAGCTTTGCAGGCCACCGGGCAGCGTGAGAGGCAGCACGCCAAGTCCACCCTCCAGGGCCATGTGCGGGAAATCAGTCCCAGGATACACGCCTCCAGGCCGAAAGCCATACAGGCTAGGCAGTGCGAGTGGCGGAGAGGTGCAGCATGCAAGGGTCCACGCTCCTGGTTCCCTCTCAGCAACCCTCGCTCGCCGGGTGGCACTGAGAAAAGCACAAAGGAGCACATGCCTTGACTCGCAGATCTGAAGAGCAGCACGGGAGGATGCCGTGCACAGTGCAGCCTGACTGGGTAGGCTACAAGCAATGTAAGCGGCCGGCGCCGGGACCGTTTGGGCACAGATCTGAGGCGGGCAGCATTCTAGGGGGCCATCCAGGGCAATCGGATGGGCCGCAGCTCGGCTCACACTGGATCCAGGCTCAGAGGAGCGCTGAGGCAGGGCACGCCGTACCACAGAGCTGCCAAGAAAGAGGGTGGGTGCGGGCGCACGGTTCAAGGAGGCCAAGAGGAGACAGCAGAAAGGAGCAACCGCAAAGGAAGCATAGGTGAGATTGGCCTCTTTGCCACTTGTGCCCCTCCTGGTCCTTCAGGCTGGCACAGTGGTCATGGAGAAATCAAATCCAGCATGTGCATGAGGGCCCCGTGTTATATTTACTTTTGTGATGTCATCACCGGAGCGTGAAGACATTTGGTCACGTTGGTGATTGACTGCGTGTAGGTTGCAAGAGGCAGGTCATGTCATGAGACTGGCAGAGAAGATGGACACCATAGCCCCCAGTTACAAAAATGGAAAATGGCAGGAATCGCCTGAGCCTTGAGTCACTTAATTTGTTTTGCAGCATCGGCCCTCTCTCTGTCGGTTGCTTATGACTTTAGCAGCAGGAAGCTCCCGGCTGCTGGTGCGCTATACATCTAACACAATGATGACATCACTATTGGAAGACTGCAAGGAAATAACCTTTGCCGTATGTAGAATGTGTGTATTAAAAGAGCTCCGAATACCCAGGCTGATGGCTTGACGTACGCCAGCGTGGACGGTGCTTTTCTGTTTCCCTGCACACAGAGGTCTGTGTTATTTCTCGTCTTTCCAGTACGTTTTTTCAGGACTTCACGGAAATGAATAAGAATCAGCTGTCTCAACCTATGGGCACAAGCAAGGGAGGAATCCATGTGCAGTGTTTTTAGGCATCGCAGATGAAAAATTGATGTTAATTATAAAGTCTGAAACCAAGTTTGCCAAAATATCAGCCCCAGGCAGTGAGGTTACGTGGGTTCTGTGAGCTTTTTAAAAGCCCGCCTTGAAGTTTTGAAAGTGTGTGACCGGATACATTGAAGGGGGCTCAGCTTCTGCTTGCCGTGATACCTGTATCTTGGTTTAAATTAATGAGGGACACGTTTAAATTCACGTTATTTTGAGCGGAGGAAACACAGTAGCGAGGAGACTTCTGTGGGGCAGTTTTAACCCACAGTCTTTGGACCAATCACATGGAAGCTCCTCCCTATAAATACACGTACCAACTGTCTTTTTAGTTTTCTGCCTCGGCAGCATGGGCAGACAGAAACGCATAAATCTGTCAGGCACATTTCATTTAGGGAAAGCACAATAACT
>JAWWEG010712415.1:0-12220 GCA_035582685.1 Amphiuma means | reverse complement strand
CCGCCCAGCTGGAGCCTTCAAAGCGTGCTCACTGAAGCAGCACGTATTTGCTTTGTGAAAGTGAATTTTGGCACAACTTGCTGGTCTCTGGCAGTGAAATCCCTGATTGGTCCAAAGCCGCCCATGTGACCCGCCGATCCGGAGACTTCAATGCGCGCTAGCTGCAGCAGCATGTATTTGCTTTGTGAAAGTGACTTTTAGCACAACTTCCTGGTCTCTGGCAATGAAATCCCTGATTGGTCCAAGGCCACCCGCGTGACCTACCCAGCCGGAGACTTCAATGCACGCTCATTGGAGCGGCGCGGATTTGCTTTGTGAAAGTGACTTTTCATGAGAGAGTGAGTTACAGCTGTATATCTGATTGTGGAGGAGTAACATTTTTGAGCCTAATAGCAGTTAATTCTCATTGTAGGCACAACTTTCTGGTCTCTGGCAGTGAAATCCCTGATTGGTCCAAGGCCGCCTGCGTGACCCGCCCAGCCGGAGACTTCAATGCGCGCTCGCTGGAGCGGTGCGACGGCATGCACTAAGTGTGCACGCCATCATGGCGTCTGGCCGGCTGGACGGGTGCAAGGGGGCAAGGCACTCTGAAGGTTAGTGCTGGTGTGGGCGTGTGTGAATATTCTTCAAATTTATAATGCCTGTTAAATCTAAATGCATATTGGCTATGCAGGCAGTAAAGCAGCTGAAGGAACTTGAGAAAGAGGAAAGTAATGACAATAATCAAATTAGGGATGGAAAAGAGCAGATGGGTAAGCAGGAACCTAGCATTGCTAATGACAAGAAAATCGCCCCCCCTTCCTATATGATAAAAGTACAGAGGCTTCAGTTCCCCCTATTCCTGATGTAACAGGGTTTAAGCAAGGTTCATTAGCCAATTATTTGATGATAAATAATGCTAACCTCTCACGCAGGGCTGATAAGACTGACAAGACTGAAGTGGTTAAAATTTTGGAAAATGAAGGGACTGCAAAGGAGAACGGTAGGGAAGAAAACAATGAGAATATGGATGAAGGGGAAAAACCGGTGCTGGAATAAAACATGAAAATGGGCTTAATACATTAATTAATCTGTCGCACTGTTCTACACCGAAATGCAGCAATAGTTTGCCCAATAGAAAGGGAAATAATTCTGAGCTCCTAGAACTCCCAAATGCATAACATTAATAAGTCTACTGAATTGGAGGAAAGAGAAGTGAAAGTAGGAAAAGAAGTGATAGAATCATGGAAAGACGAAAACCAGCAGGAGTTTGGTGACAATGGTCAGACTACAATTACACAAGCAGAGTTGGAGGAACTGTTTGGAGATATCTCTAGGGTATTAGAGGTACATTCACCAGAGAAAAAACAAATAGCAGAGGCAAGTAAACAGGAGGTTAATTTAGAAAGTTTAAGTCAACATGCTGCCAAGAATTATTCATTCCTGATATGTGGTAGATCTGAGTCCCTGAAAGTTGAGAAAGATATTTGTTTTCAAAAGCAATTGGACTGGGAAATAAACAATAAGGCATTTTTAGGGAAATTATAATGCAAGTCTGTATAAAGATGGATCAATGCAACTCCTTATTAGAAACTTTAACTACTAAAACTGAGGACCTGCAACAGAGATTTTCCTGGGAAAATGCCGAGAATCAGTAAGGTCCACGTTTAATGATTATCAAGCTAAAGTGGAGAGTCAATTGTAAGCGTTAGCACAGCGAAATATACATATATACGACAAATTTAGGAAGCTTGAGATGGAGGGTGGTAAAAAAACTCAAGGTCCCAAAATGGTGGATAGTCAGGTGCAGTGTAGATTAGATGAATTATATCTTGCACGCTCTCCAGATGAGTAAATTAAAGGAGAGTACCCCCAGCAAAGGTAGCAAAAGTGATAAATACACCATGGGTAAGCTTAAGTAAATTAAATGGCATGAAAGGAAAAGGGAAATGTAGTGGTAATGATACCACTATACCTATGAATGATGGAAAAGCTAAATCAGTATTTATCTTTGGAAATAACATTTCAGATGCTAATAATGGAAGGGAGGCGAGAAATCTAGGTAAAGAGAACCCGTGGAAGTTTGGGACCATTACTGCTGAGAAGCGAGTAGAGATACCTTAAAAAGAGATCTTTGGTGAGGCAGTAGTGGCAACCCCCAGTAACACTGCTAGAATGAGGAAAGGACGTGGGCAAGGAGCAGGTGTGGGTAAAAAAATAAACCCTGTAGTTAGGTTTCCCAGGAGTGGGTCCTTACGTAAACCTTTTTCGGAACTAAAAGGAGTGGAAACTAAACAAAAAGATTCCACTCCGATGGTGCTACCCAATAAACAATGTGGCAAAGAACAGCATTCAAGTATGAAGGAGCAGCAAATAAATAGATCAAAGGGAAGATCGTCGGAGATAGCTGATGAGACACAGTATGAAAACTTTCCACTGGTAAAAGCCAAACCTGACAATTATTTGAATATGGAGATGGTTGGCAATGAGATTGTGGTAGTGGGCTTAATGCCACTATTGAATAAATATAATGAGGAGATATATTTTAACAGGGACATCTTTCTTCAGATAAGTAATAATATCAAAATACTGAGGGGGCTCACTTCACGTGACATCGAGAGTTGATTTTGTGCACGCACCCTTCGGTTATTACCGAGAAGCCACAAGGATTGCTTTCCATTCAAAATGGGTAGCCAATATGGTCTTTAAGGAAAGGGATATATTTAGAAGGCAAGGATTTGAGTTGTTAGATTTAACAAAGAAACACTGGTTGCCCAACTGGACCAGGATAAGCAGACTCCATGTTTGTCAGAGGGATTTCAGGAATATTTAGAGGGGGGAGTTGGAGGAGAAGAGAATGAGCAGGGAGAAGGATGAACCATTACAGTGTATGAGGGTGGAGAGACTTATGCAGGTTTAGGGAACTAACAGGAATGAGTGAGTAAACTCAGTGGGAAGCACTCTTTGGGATGATGAGAGACCATTTGATAAGAACAAGCAGATACTGCGATTTGTGTCTTGGAATTGTGCTGGGTGGGCTTCCTGTGAAAGGCATGAGGGGGTAGTGAGGGTGTTATGTGGATTCAATGTAATTGCCACTAAAGAAACATGGCTCAAAGGTGGGAAAGGAATCTGGTTTGATGGTTATGATACTTATGACACTGAGGCAATCGCAACTAAAGGGGGACATGCAAGTGGTGGGGTTGCTGTATTAGTTAAAAATACCTTGAACTGGGAGTTGGTAAATATCATTAGAGAAGAAGGTTGCTTGGTTGGACTCAGAATGAAAATGAACAGCTGTAAAATAGATGGAAAGGAATTTTGTAACATCTAGCGTATCTATTTGAATCCCACGGTTCCCAGTATTTAGTTGGAGGTGACATGTCGGGCAGTTGAGAAATGGGAAATATGGAGATTAAAGCTCCCTTTAGATGTTTCCCTGATAATGGGGAACTTTAACTGCTTTTTGGAGGGGATCGGGAAATCAGAAGAGGAAAATGCTGTCTGGATATTGGATAATAATATATCCAAGGCCATTAAGGTGTGGAGGGGCCCTAAAAAGGATATTATTGAACTTTTATACCATGCAATGCAAAGGTTAGGATTGGGGATAATACATGCCTATGGACACACATATCAGGTAATCTTAGGACAACTATAGATTACATCTTGGGGTGTAATGTAGTTAGGGGGAAAGTGGTTAACACAGTAAATCAGGATATGGTAAGTAGTGATCATCGTGCTAGATTATGTGATATGAAAGTGGAAGAAAATAAAGCTAAGTATGACAGGACGGGAGAAGTGGTAGTCAATAAGAGAAGATTAGACTGGGGTTTTTGTAATGAGAAGATTTATAACTTCCTCATTAATAATGACGTACTTGTGAAGATGGCTGGTAGGATAACGGAGAGGAAGTTATATATTGAATACTATAGAGAATGGTGTAAAAATTATATATGTTTCTCACCAAGCCTGTGAGGTATGGGAATGAAATTGTTAAAGAAAAAGCATGGCTTGATCAGGAATGTAGGGAAGTTAGATCTGTTATTCTTAAGGAAATCAGGAAGCTACAATGGAGAGGAGGTGTGGGGGCACAATTAGAAGTTAAAAAGATAAGGCATCAGTTGAAACACTATTTGAGGGGAAAAATTTGCATGGCAATATAAAAACTGTGAGGTATTAAGAGAGGCTATGGACTGCCGTAATAGTCAGGTGTTTTGGAGGTTGGTCAAAAAGATAGGGGGTTCAGAGGATCAAAGGCCAGATGCAGCGATTCCAGAAGCTGTATGGGAAAGGCATTTGACCTCTTTACTATATGACATGCAATTTGATATTCAGAGAGATATTAGTATAAGTGAAGAGGAGTTGGAAAGGGGCTCTTCCCAGTTCACTTGGGATACTGAACTGATTTCATTTGTCACAATATTAAAGATAACTAGTTTGATAAAATCCCTCTCACAGTCAAGAGCTGCTGGCCCGGATGGGTAACCGATTGTAGTGTTGAAAACTCATCCTGTATTATGGGCCAATTGCCTTTGCCCCCTGTTTAATTATATAATAAGGGGTGGCAATTTTCCGGACAGTTGGAAAGGTGCCCTGTTGTTTCCTATTTACAAAAAAGGCAGTAGGAGTTTTCCCACCAGCTTTAGACTGCTTTCCTTGTTAGATGGTCAAGCAAAGCTATTTACAGCTTATCTATTAGAACTGCTTATTGATTGGATAAAGCAATCAGAATCTCTTCATAAAACACAAGCAGGTTTTAGGGAAGGCCATAGCACGATGGATCATTGCTTTACTCTACATTATATCGTTGAGAAATATAAAAGGATTGAGGAGAGGGGGCTCTATGTGTGTTACGTTGACTTCACCACAGCGTTTGACACAGTGAATCGGGGTAGATTATGGTGGAAGTTAGAACAATTAAGGAGTCCAGCTGGCCTCTTAAGATTAATAAAAGAATTTTATAGTGATACTTGGGTACAGATTCGGTTAGGAACACTGAATGAATTGTTAAAGAAAATCTACACAAACAGAGGAGTAAAACAAGGGTGCCTTTTGGAGCCCACTCTGTTTAATTTGTATCTAAATGATCTTGGAAGAACTCTATAACCTGTAGGATTTTCTCCGAAAGTAGGTGCTATACACATCCTGCTGCTCTCCTATGCAGATGACATAGTTCTGCTTGATGTCACCGTATCGGGTTGCAGTGTAAGCTTGATACCCTTTGGGAATATTGCAAGGAAAATGACCTAAGGATTAATTTGAATAAAACTAAAGTCATGAGGTTTAGTGGATCTTATCGCAACTTCAGTTGGTTCGTGAACAGCCATCGACTGGAGGAAGTGAGTGATTACTGTTATTTGGGTATGGTGTTTTCTAGAAATGGCATTGGCCATAAGCATCATCTTCATGTATGGAACAAAACGAAAAGAACAATGTTTTTCACATTGAGGATGTTGAATAACCTGGGAAGGACCAATTTACAGATTGGGAATGAATTATTTAAGGTGAAGATTCTACCCATTTTATTATATGGTGCACAGATATGGGGAGCTGTTTGTAATGACATGTATAGTATCATCTCTGCACAGTTTTTTAAAACATTATTAAAACTGCCAAATTCTTTTCAGAATATATTAATCTTAATGGAACGTGAGTTGGGCAGTCTTGATACTATTGCAGTGAAATGGTTTTTTAATTACATGTATAAGCTGAAGTATAGTAATGGTGCCCTTTCTTCTGTATGCATGGCAGAATTACTAAATAAACCTAGTTACTGCCCTGTTATGCACAAAAATCTAATGGATCCTTTTAAAAAATATAAGTTGGTTAAATTTTGGGATCTGACGCCCGCATCTCTTTCTAAAATGCAATTAAAAATTCATTTTAGGCTAATTGGACAGCAGCTCGATATAGCAAAAATGAAAGAGCTGCCAAGCTTGAGTAATTATCTTTACTATAAAAAACTGATCGGGAAAGAAAATTATATATCCTATCCACTTTGTTTTATTAAAGCAATTTTGATGTTGAGGGGTGATCTTCTTAACAACCATTGTAACATAGGGAGAAGACATGGAATACCTAAAATGGATAGAATATGCTTGTGTGATCAGAAGACATTGGACACTTTGGAACACTACTTGGTTGATCGCAGTATCTTTGCCAAAAAAAGACATTGTTGGTTGGAGCATGTGTTTGCGGCAAACCAGGTTAGGAGTTCTGAAGAAAAGTTTAAATTATTATTTTATGCTGACAACGAGGCTACAGGATTAGCCCTTTATAAATGTTTATCAGTAACTAAGCATAGGAAGGACAAAATTGTATTGCAGACTGTAAGTGATGTGTTGTTAAACAGAGAAAACTGTAGAATGAATGTATGTATTTCTCAGTAAGCGTTATAGTAGCATCTCCTGTAGTGGGATTTTTGGTAGTGTAATAGTGTATTTTTTAATATGTAAACTCTAATGTATTTAATGTTTGTATTTTGTATGGCAGAAATGCCAGAACAAAATAATAATAAAAATTATTATTATTAAAAAAAACATTTGTTCTCATTTTTGGAGCAATAGCATTGTAATATCTGTTCTTGTAATTGGTTTGTTTTTTCGTAAGGCCATCAGTTTGCGGGTAGTATGCAGAGGAAAAGTTGAGTTCAATATCCAACAATTGATGTAATGCAGTCCAAAAATGAGAAACGAACTGGGAAACTCTGATATTATGCTGGTAGGGAGCCTGTGTAATCTATTGATATGGGAAATAAAGTGACAAGCAAGGTCTTTAGCCGATGGTATTTTTGGTATTTTTACTAAATTCGTCATTTTTGAAAAGCGGTCAACTACGACCCATATGCATGTGTTCCCCTCTGATACAGGAAGATCAGTGATGAAATCCATGGTAATTTATTCCCACGGATGTTCAGGTACTGGAAGGGGAAGCAATTGTTCTTGAGGAGGACGATGTATTGTTTTGTTTGTTAAGCAAATAGGACAACATTTTATGTATTCGTGGATGGTCTGTCTAATATGTTTCCACCAAGCACATTGTGAAAGGAGTTCATAGGTTTTTCTTTCCCCTAAATGGCCTGCAAAGGGTGTGTCATGACACCATTATAAAATACTTTGTTGGGTGTCTATAGTTGGAATCCAAAGACGGCACTGATGTAGGGCCAAACCATCCACAATTTTATTTCCTGGATGTTCTCTTAAGAAGACGGTCTTTCTCTCAACAGTAAGATATTGTCTGATGCAATTTAAAAAGGAGTCTATTGGTATGTTGGTCGATGCGATGACATGATCAGGTGAAATAAAAGGTAACTCAGTCACTGTAGTATTCGGTGCTTCATTTGGGTCCCTGTTTTAAATGTTACTACAAATGGAAAACGTGAGAAAAACTGGGCCCAGCGGGCTTGCCGCTGATTCGTACATTTAGCGGTTCACCAAAACATGAGGTTTTTATGATCCGATAAAACAGTGATTGGATGTATGGCCCATTCAAGATAATGTCTCCACACTAGGAAGGCCTCGCAATCCACTAAAAGCTCCTTGTCAAAGATGGAATAGTTTCTTTCAGCTTCAGTCATTTTACGTGAATGATGAGCTATAAGATGAAATATCTGAGTATCGGGGTCCCTTTGTGAAAGTACTCCTGCTATAGCATCATTGGAGGCATTAGTTTCTACAACAGATGGTTGTTCGGGGTCAAAGTGTCTCAATATTGTAGCTGTTGTAAAATGCCTTTTCAGAGATGAAAAGGCCTCTTCTTGTTCCGAACCCCAATGAAATGAATTCCCCTTTCTTAATAATTGAGTGAGGGGAGAGATTAGACTAGAAAAGTGAGATATAAATCTCTGATAAAAGTTAGAGAACCCCAAAAGATGTTGGAGACTTTTGACATTGTTAGGGGCAGTCCAGGTAAGGACTGCCTGTATTTTAGCGGGATCCATTTCTATTCCATCAGCGGAAAAAAGATATCCTAAGAATGTCACTCTGGTCTGATGGAAGGTGCATTTTGATCATTTAGCATACAAGAAATTGTTTTTTAATCTCTCAAGGACTTTCTTGACATGGATAACATGTTCTTCGATTGTATTAGAATAGACAAGAATATTGTCTAAATATACAACAAGGAATTTGTGAATCAAATCCTGAAATACGGAATTAATAAAAAACTGGAAGGTGGCTGGGGCATTACATAACCCGAAGGGTATCACAAGATATTCGTAATGTCCATTCAGGGTTATGAATGCCATTTTCCAATTGTCCCCCCTTCCTAATACGGACAAGGTTGTACGCTCCCTTCAAGTCTAGTTTGGTGAATATTTTTTCCTTGCGTAATTGAGCTAAGATAACTGATATAAGAGGTAAGGGGTACCAATTTTTTATTGTTATGTCATTCAGACGTCAATAATCAGTGCAAGGTTGCAATTCTGTAGAGTCTTTTTTGGAAATAAAGAAGATGGGGTCTTCAGCTGGCGATACAGATGGACGAATAAACCCCTTTGTTAGGTTTTCTTGTAAATATTTTCTTAATTTCGCATCTTCCTTGTCATTCAACACATATATTCTGCCATAAGGTATGGGTTGATCTGGTAACAGACCAATGGCACAGTCATTCTCCCTATGAGGAGGGAGTGTATCGGCTTCGACTGGATCAAAAACAGAGCATAGATCATAGTAAAGCATTGAAAGTTCTCCTGTTTGGTAAGTTATAACATTACAAGAAGAGGATAGTAATGAATCGTGTTTAGGCAATGAGAAGTACAGAATGATGAAGAAAAAGACAATTTACCCTTTCACCTATTTATTAATGGGCTATGTAAAACTAACCATTGCATACCCAGATTGATGCCAAAATTGAGGGCATCGATTAGATCAAAAGCTATGGTTTCTTTGTGTTGGGTACCACAAGTCAACTGAAGCCAAGATGTGGCATGAGAAAGCAGACCTGATGTCAGAGGTGAACCATCCACTGCCTTCACAGTGTTAACGTGAGCTTTGGCCACTATAGGAAGACTGAACGCCTTGGCAAAGGAGTGATCAAAAAAGTTGCCTGTGGCACCACAATCTATCAATGCCAATCCTCTTCTGGGTTGTTGGTGTGGCAATTGCAAACAGACAGGAATCCACAAGTGTGGAGAACTCGGGGTGTCTATGGAGGACACTTGATAAGTATGACCAGTCTGGATTGTCCTATATCCAGCTGGTCTTTTCAGTTTTCTGAGATGGTTCTTTTTGGGCGTGAAGGACAAGTCTTGATGGTATGGTCCTTATGACCACAATAAAAGCAGAGATTGCATTTCTGCTGATGCTCTCTTTCTGCGGTGGTTAATGGGCCACGGACCCCCCCTATTTCCATGAGTTCTTCAGATGAATCAAGAGGGATGGCCACAGTCTTAGAAAATGGGTGCTTATATTCGACCTTCCTTCTTTCTGTCTTTCTCCAGCCCTCTGTTCCAATTGAAGGGTCAACTGAATGGCTTCATTGAGAGTTTCTGGAGGAAGAAGAATTGTACAGTAGGCATCCTTGAGATCTTCTTTAAGACCTCGATAGAACAGAGGGAGGAGTACATCTTCTGGCCAACCAGTTTCTGCTGGTAAGATCTGGAACTGAGTAGCATATATTCTGACTTCTCTGCCTCCTTGACGGATGTCTAACATTTCTTGTCGGATAGAGTTCCTCATATATTTACATTCAAACATTCATTTGAATTCTTGTAGAAATCCATCATAGGAAGTCAGGAGGGGATCATCTCAGTTAATAAAAGGGGTAGCCCAAGCTAGAGCATTACTCTCAAGGTTGAGTAACAGAAAGGTTACTTTGCTACTGTCAGACAAATATACTTGGGGGCGACTATTGAAATGCAGACGACATTGCACAAGGAACCCTTCTAGTTCTCTTGAGTCTCCTGAGAATTTCTTTGGCAAAGGGGGAACAGGTACATAGGAAATATCAACAGGAACTTACTGAAGAAGGACCAGAACTGGTCAAAGAGTTGGGCAGATTCTGATTGGTTACCACGGTAGTGTTCTGGACAGGATTAGGAGACGGGGAAGGTATAGATATATTTCTTGACGTAAGCTGATCTAAGGTAGTTTGCATTTTTTGAATCGCTCGACTGCTCTCTGCCTTATATGCTCTAACTTCAGTTTGTAACTGTTGGAAGGCAGACACTATGTCTTGCATTAATTTTTCCATGCTATCCCGATACAAGGATACAGTGGTCTGATCAATCTGTTCGGCTGCAGACTTCAAGTCCTTGTATTCAAGATAGTGCCACTGCAGAACCCCAAAACTCCTCCACTTCACCTAGAGGAGAACCGGAAAGAGTTCAAAGATCCCGAAGAGTAATCTCAGGAAGGAGGAGAAGAATGTCGCAACTTCACAAAAGAGAGTTGGTACACCCAGGGTAACATCTCATAGGAAGAAGTAAATCTGGAAGAAGCGCAGTAAAAAGACAAGGTAAGTAGTTTGAAGGAGTTAGTATAATATACCACTAAACAAATATCACTCCTAGTGCACAGTACCTTATTAACTCTGTGGACACTGCAACCTCACTGATACAGTTCAAATAATAGCGTACATGCTACCTGGATTAAATGTTAATCCAAAACCGATGGATATAAGTGGCGTGGTCTATACACTCTGAGAAGAGTCCAATAGAGGAGTAGATGACTTCAAGAGAGAGAAGATGCAGATAATCAGTTCCAGGAAGATCCGAAGTAAATCCAGAGATAAATATTCCCACAACAAGGTGATTCCGAGAACGGAAGGTAAGAGGATAATCCAGAAAATATTTTGGAATGAGGTTAACTTCGTCAGGTTGTTCAAGGATAATGGCTTACAAGAGGCTGGGGGTCTGAGCAACAATCGTACACAGATACTGTGTATTCGGGCAGTTGATCAGACGCTTCATCGGGCGTCTGTCCAAGCCATATCTGGAAGCGGACTATGATGACATCATAATGCCATCTTGGATGAGGCAATTCCGAGAGTTCAAGGTCTGTGCACCGGTACCCTATTATCCTAGCTCCTTAAAACCAAAGGGAATTGTAACAAAGCAATGGAAATGAAATGAGTCTATCAAACTATGTGAATCTAATTACCCCTAATATTCCTGCATGTGGTGTTACCCCTAGTATGTCTACGTATGATGTTCATTGACTGACTGCCTTGATGAGTATTAAGCCTGACATGATGAGTATTCCTCACAGCTGTGCACTACACCTGCATACCCATAAAAGGGGCACAATGTACTACTGCAGCACACCTTTCTATTGTGATAAATGTGCTATACATGCCTGCTGTTCCACAGATGTATGCATTTTACCTAACTGCAGGTGACAAGCCCTATCTACAGGGGTATGATATCAATCTACTGTGATGTATACATTACGCCAGCATATTAGGGACATAATCAACTATTGTGGCACACGTATGTACTATGATGAAGGTACTATACCTACCTACCTGTTGGATGCAACCTATCTACTGTGCCACAGTATCTATTATAATGTGTGCGACATACCTACCTACTGGGGCCATAACATACTTTCTGGGCTAAAATAGCTATCTACTATGTTGTTGGTACTATACCTACCTATTGGGGCACACCCTACCTACAGGGGCATAATATCTATTTGTTGTAATGTAAGCACTCTACCTACCTACTGGAGGCATAACCTACTTATAAGGTCACAATAGCTATCTGCAGTACCATTCATGCTATACTTACCTACTGGAGTTACGATATGTACATGTGTCTGTGTGTGTGGGGGAGTTTGTGTGCGTGCATCTCAATAGGTGTTTGTGTCTGTGGGTATCTACCTACTGGGAGCACAACCTAGCTAATGCACATTAATAGCTGTTTCCTTTAATATCAGCAATATACCTACCTACTGCGGGCACAACCTACCTACTGGAACACAAAAGGAATCTAATGTAATGCCAGCAGTGTAGCTACTTACTGGAGGCACAGCCTATCTACTGCAGCATCATAGCTACCAAGTGTGCTGTTAGCCCTATAATTACCTACTGAGGGCACAACTGACCCACTGGGGCATAATAGCAGTCTACAGTGATGTAAGCAGTATACCTACCTATTGGGAGACCAATACCTATATTCTAGCATGTGAGCACCCTACAGGGAGTGCTATACCTAAGTGGGCCTTTGTGTGGGGGTCTGTGGGTATCTGGGGTGAGTAGGCATGTGTGTATGTTTTTACTTACCAAGTAAAGCATGATG
>JAWWEG010711305.1:0-12249 GCA_035582685.1 Amphiuma means | reverse complement strand
GTGTTCTCTCATGTTCAGTCAGACTGGATTTGTGACTGAAGCTTTTCTGACACTCAGTACACTGATAAGGTTTTTCTTCTGTGTGTGTTCTCTCATGTTATGTCAGATGGGATTTGTTTCTGAAGCTTTTCTGACATTCAGTGCAATGATAATGCTTTTCTCCTGGGTGCATTTTCTCATGTTTAGTCAGACTGGGTGTCATGCTGAAACGTTTTGAACACTATTCATTGATAAGGTTTTTGTCTTGAGTTTGCTCTTTTGTGTTTCCTCACACTTGTTTCACACTGATATGTGTGGGATTTTGGAAATCCTTTTAACAATCAGCATTTCTTGTTGCTTCCAGTTCACCATGTCTGCTTTAAGAAATGATTTCTTATACAGAGCTCAGCAGCATCTTCACTTCCTTTCATAAAATCCTTCTCATTGTGTATGTTACTGAAATTCCATCTTTGCTTTTTTGTACATGTCAGTCATCTGCAAAATTAAAATAAGGGTTTATCATTCTACCTGTAAAAGGCATATAGAAAAAATGTTAATGAGCAGAATCAAAGTCAATCATTCATTTAATTATTTATGGCATTTAAGCTTTCGCAATTTCAGTTACAATAAATGCATTAACAGACCTTTCAAACTGACTATATTAAACATGCATTGATCGTGGCTCATTAATACAAACTGAAAAAGACAATGAATTACATGAAACACATTTTAGATTTAAGAAACTGGATTAAATCTAGGCCCAGTGCTCCGCTGTATTAGCATTTGTCTCTCAAGGAGAACATGCTTAATGGCATCAAGCGCAATCTAAGCATTCACTTGATGCATGTTGTGCACCCTGAAACCATCTGTCATGGGAGGCAGTAACATAAACTTCAATTCATTTGTTCATCAATGCTTTTGTCTCAAGTACAATGTATCATTGCAATGCCATGTACATGAGGCTGCCTAATAGGCACTCATGCCACTTCAAGGTGTGAGGAATTTCACTACTCATCTTCTGACACACCAATGCCAGTGCAATCACGTCTCTCTGGGCTTGGCAGACTTTCATTGGCTTTGCATTTCCCAGCACGCTCAGTATAAGGATTCTGCACAAGACAACCTATCTGGCACCTTCGTATTTCCTGAATAATGAATTGGTAAAGTATTCTTTTTTAGGAAATCTGAGATCTGGTATGCCCCAAAACTGATGGTTCCACACACTAAAAAAGTATGTACAGAGGACATGCGTTCTGAGTATAGGCTCCCTCTCTTTTGAATAATCTTCCATTTTCTACATGCTGCAGGTCCTCACGTTCCATTTAAAATTGCTGAAAACAGATCTGCTTCTCACTGAATATTAAAATGCTGGGCCTCCAATCTGTGACTGTTATCAGTTTATTCATCTTCAATGTGCTACAAGGCACTGTTGAGTGTGATACAAATAACTAGAAAAGAAATGGAAATAGAGATGTATGGAAAGGTTCAGCAGAAACCTGATCCAGGGCAGAGCGAGGGGGTCTTCTGTTTTCATATGTTCTGGGCACAGACACCCGACCCCTAATGTGTGAACAACTGATTTGGAATGTGAAATTGACAAATGATCCATGCTCTGCTGAGCCTGATAGTCTCTGAATCCAAATCTTGTCTGGAGAGAATCTGCCCAGTGATAGCAGATACCTTCAGGGCCAGCTTCCTGCATTGCCCATATATGGGCATTCCATGTCAGGGTGTAAAATTTTGCTCGCCAGGCTACTTGTCAGGGTTACATGATCCCCACTGAATCCCACTGTGTGGAGTCAAATTTTCCACTCACCACAACATTGGTGAGTAAAACCGCAAATGTGCCCTGTCCATGTTGCTGCATCCCTGTAGGATTCATTACAGTCTGAATTGTCATATTTGTACTGGATGTGACACAACATTACACTGATTATAGCTCCTGGGTGAAAACAGGTTGCTCCTAGCTATAACCAAATTTGAAGCCCCCATGAACTACTTTGAGCTTGTGCTATGAGAATCACTATTTTACTCTTGGAGTGTTGGATCTGCTAGGTAACAGGAGTTTCTTTACCATTTTGTAAGCTTATCTGACTCTCTGGTGCTAATGATTAGCTCCATTTTGTCCAGTCCACCAGTCAAGACCCCCTATTGTCACATGTCATGTGTTTTAATTCTATTAAAAAATATCTTTGTGACAGTATTGATTATTCTTGTTGTGTATCAGATAAATGAAAATCTGTATATTCTGTACCTTTTGGAATCTGTATCTCCTGCAGAACACTGGACTTGTTGCTAGGTCACTAACAAGGAGAGCCAGGAATGCCATGCAGAATTTTGCTTGACTGTTGCCTGGATATCTAGCAAGCATACCCTCACCTAGGAGATGCCCATTCTTTGATCTGAAACCCTTTCACTGTAACTCCTTCATGTGATTGGACTAGTCATAGCCTTGTAGTTAGGATAGTAGTGAAATTATTTCTTTTCCCAAAAATGTCCAGAGTTGGTGATGGAGAATAAAGAGAAATACAGAAATCAGAGAAAATCATCTACAACAGAAACAAGCATTGGCATAGCCAACAGTTTCCTGAATGCAGGGGAGGGGAGGGGAGAGCAGAGCAGAGCAGAGCAGGGTACAGGAGGGTAGGGGAGGATAGAGGAAGAAGAGCAGAGCAGGGGAGAGCAATGCAGGGCAGACGATGGCAGCACAGGGCAAGGGATGATAGTGCAGGGCAATGGAAAGCAATGCATGTCGAGAATGTCAGGTCAAGGCAGGGGACAACAGTGCAAGGCAGGGGATGACAGTGCAAGGTAGGAGACAAAAGTGCAAGGCAGGGAACAGAAGTGCAAGGCATGGGGTGCCAGGGCAGGGCAGAGGATAGTTGGGCAGAGAGGGTAGGGCAGGGGATTGGAAGGGGTGCCAGTACAAGGCATAAGACGGCAGCTAGACTTCTGTCCTGACTAGGTAGATATAGCACTGATGCAACAGTAAATGGGTATGGTGGGATGGCAGCGGGCAGCAGTGCAAGGCAGGGGACTGCATTGCAAGGTAGGGGACAGCAGCACAAGGCAGTGGACAGAAAGTAGCCTGTGCTTCAAAAGGTAGATAAAACATTAATCTTACAGAAGATGGTTATCATGCTTCAGTTGGTAGTATAAAACACACACACACACAAAATCACACCCAGATATCCAGAGACCCACACAGAAAGCCACACTGCACCCCTAGTAGGTAGGCATAGCATTAATGGTACTATATATAGTGCCCCAATATGTAGGTTATTCCCCTAATAGGTAGGTACAGAGCTCACATTACAGTAGACAGCTATTGTACCACAGTAGGTATAATGTGAGACCAATATGTAGACATACTACTGACATTACAGTAGGTGCCTATTATGCCACAGTAGGTAGGTTGTGCCTCCAAGTAGGTAATTATAGCACTTGCATAATAGTAGAATGCTATTGTGCCTCCGTAGGTAGGTTGTGCCCCCAGCAGCTAGTTTTAGCACTGACATAATACTAGATTATAGGATTTGCATTACCAGTAGGTAGGTATGCTGCTCACATCACTGTTCATAGCTATTATGCACCAGTTGGTCAGTTGCGTCTTAAATAGGTAGGCATAGGGATGATCGCAAACTAGATAGCTATGTGTTGCATTACATAGGCTCTGGATCCGGAAGGTTACATTGCTGACATCATAGTAGATTAATACTGTGGTACAGTCAGTAGGCTGTACCTGCAGTAGGTAGGTATAGTGCTGAGATCATGGTAGACAGCTATTATTGTGCATTACCTAGGTTGTGCCCCTCTATGTAGATACCCACAGACACAAACAACTATTGAGACACACATTCACAAAACCCCCCTCCACAAACAGGTACATATAGTGCCCCAATAGGTAGGCATAGCAGGAATGAGATTGCTGATACTGTAGATGCCTAGTGTAATCCTATAAGTCGATTATGCTACCAGTAGTAGTTACAGTGCTCACATTACAATAGATGACTATAATGCCTCAGGAGGTAGGGTGTGCCCCTAATGGGTAGGCACAGACACACTCAGACCCATACACACCCACAATCACACATCCTTCCACTTAGTTACCCACCCACACACAGATTTCTACATATACCCACACACACAGTTGCCCACACATTCACCCACCCACATACACACAGTCACTTATCCACATCCACACACACACACACACACACACAGTCATCTGTGCAAAAATACATGCACAATCACCTGTCCACACACATATAGTCACCCATCCACACACACAGATACAATCACCCATCTACACATACACAGTCCCCCATACACACACAGACACAAAAACACACATACCCAGTCACCCATCCACATACACCCACACAGTCACTAATCCACACATGCACACACACACAGTCACCCATACAGTCACACACACTTAACCATCCACACACACACAGTCTCCCATCCACATGTACACACAATCACCCATTCACACACACATACACACACACACAGTCACCCATCCACCCACACACACATACACAGAGTCATCCATTCACACACGTAGTTACCCATCCACAAACACACAGTCACCTATCCACCACACAGTCACCCATGCATGCACACACATATAAACTGTCACCCATATACACACATGCACACAGTCATCCATCCATGCATGAACACACACACAGTCAGTCATTCACACACATGCATGAAACACAGGGGCAGTGGGGAAGCAGATAGACACAGGGCTGGGAGCACATGAACACATGGGGAGGCAGTGGCCAAAGGAGCACTCAGAGCGTTGAGAGGTGGGGCACATAGGGGCCAATGGGTATATGGAGCTGACAAGCTTGACCTTGAGCTTGGAGGTTTTTATAATTTGGAATCACTTCCTATGCATTCTCTGTGATGCTAGGTATTTGGGCACGTTAGTACAGGATACAGTGCTGTCATTTTGAGGGAAGTTGAGTGTATGGGTATGTACACCATGTTGTATCTTGTGATTGTTGCAGATGGTCACCTCCTGGAGGGATCCCACAATGCCATCAGTGCCACCTCTGTCTGAGGACTGGTAGAGCTCAGAGGTCAGATGGAGGCAGTGTGTCTGAAGGTTCAGGGCAATGGGATGCTGCTAGCTGTGCTTATGGCCAGAAGGGAAGAACTCCTGCAGAGCCTGTGCTGAGATCATGCTGTCCCAGCCACCCCCATAGGCAGATCAACATAGGGCTCTGAGGAACCAAGACCCCAAAGCCCACAAAACTCCTGCTAAGGCAGTCAGCAGCTATCGTGCTGCATTACTGTCTTCATAGCCCTAGACTCAATAGCAAGGAGTCAGTTGAGCAGGATGAGCTGTAAACCACTGGACAGAAAGACAGGACAGAGTGCGGCGGGAAATACAGATTGCATGAACACAGTGGAAAGCAAGGAAAAACTGTGCTATTAAAGCCCTGTGAAAGCACAAAACTTTATAAAAACACGAATGGGAGTATTTGTGTGCTTCACATGAACACGCACCGCACCTCAGCATGACAAGATAAAAACCTGAGGCTATTCAGAGGGGGAATGATCACCACCTATCTTTACATGGCGAAGTATATGCCTGAGGTGAAGCACCTCACTAACATTCCATACTGAAAATGCAATTCAGTAATAGAGGCAAAGCACTAGCACTTTTACATTTGTGACAAACCTACCAAACACAAGGGCATTTGCAAAATGTGCTGTCAACAACAAAACAACAACAAAAGTACTGTATACATCCAACCATTTCCAATGGACAAACACCAAGGGAAAAGCAATGAAGATTGGCATATTACTACACCCAGTCTATTGCAGTGAGTGAAGAGATACCCACAATATATGAGCATAGCTATCTGTCCCTCCTACAAATGTATCAATAGTTTTCTTCGAAAAATGATGTCGGCATCATTTTTTGGCAGAAATCTAAAAAGAAACTCAAAAAATAAATATCCGTTTAATTCCTCAAGACAATACAATTGTACATTTATGTCTAGTTACTCCTCATCTCAGCCCGTGGTAGGTAGACAGCAGAGTGCCCCACACGTGTAATAAGGCATACGACAAGGAGGAGGACAGACTGTTGAACACAGGAAACCATGCAACATAATTAAACCATTACAATATAAACATAAAACTACAGCAAGCAAGACTGAACCAGATATAGTAGAAGTAAACAATTTCTTTAAATAAATTAACAAAACTCACTTTGTAGAATGTCAATGAACTCCATAATCTGTATCCAACAAATAAAAAGTGATGGATGGAGAAGCTATGAATTAATCATAACCAATGGGAACACCACTGGGCAGCCCTCCATACCATCATTTTTTGCTTGCTGTGCCATTACTTCAGGAGAAAGACCATATGCAACTCAGTTTTGACACCACCCAGAAGCAGCAGTCAAGACCGAACTGCAAGGTCACATCCCTTCAGTGCAGGACTCAAGCCCAGAGGTGTTCCCAGTGGTTATGATTTATTCATAGCTTCTCCATCCATCACTTTGTGTTTGTTGACTCCATTAGCTGTACAAAAGCTGGGCAATTCTCAATGTTTTAAGAGATTCCTAATTAGACATAATACTCATACAGAAGACCCATTACGGTAAAAGAGATATTATGAGACTACAATTTGGCAAGACCAATGATTGCTGCACAAGTAACTTAGGAGCAAAGATTAGATCAGTCATTAATTTACTAAAATAAAACTGAGTATAAGCTTAGGTCACAAAAAAGGTAATCAATACTGAAGATGGTTCTCTACAGTCACATTTTGAAAGATGTTCACTCATTGGTGGATTCCTCCGTTATCTCTGTTGAGTTTCCCCTCCCCTTACAACTGATATTAAATCAGCTGAATACACAGCTTACCAAGCAGTGTCTTGCAAAAGTATGGAAAACAATTCAGTCTTACACAAAAGAGCACAAACTAGTGGATATATGCAGACAACTGAATCAGTTGTCAGACAGTAAACTTGTACTCCAGTAAGCAGAGATGTCATGTTTGTTTAGATTAGTTTCTGGTGAGCGCCCTATTGTGTAAAAAGTTCAGAGTGACACATAAACAATCCAGCTGTATGATAGACCAGGCCCAGAGTGAGCTTATGATCAGCTAAAACAACCATGTTTTCATTGACTTGCTTGACATTAAATTCTGTTTTTTACACACACATCAATTTATCAAGCAACTTGCTATTTATTTAGTCTTCAACACTTTAATGGCCACATCTGTGAGCATAAATGTAAAAAAAGATGAAGACATTCAGAAAAAATACCTAAATTAGACCATGAAATACCAGTACTATAGCAAGAAAAGTGCAGAGGTGGATTGAGCCTTACAGATGAGAACCTGACAAAGAAACAGTGAGGCGCTATGCTTCACTATTATTTCAAGGACGCGAAAAAAACAAGAACATGCAAAATGAAGATAAACAAACATCACAACAACACCAATATATTACTGTCAATATTACCATGGAGAAGCCAGATATCAAATAAATAAAGGTTGCAATATGATGTCTGGGCTAATAAAGAGGAAGAACCTATCCTGAGAACTTTCCTTATATAATATGAAAACGCATCTTCAAATAAAATATAAACATATTTACTAATGTCAGAAAATAATGAGGTCCAAGCATGAACTATTGCTAGAGATTGCAATGAAAGATGTAACAGATGTAATAAAACCACTCAAAAGTGATAAATATCCCAGTATGAAAGGAGTCCTGAATGAGATCTATAAGCTTCTCAAAAAAGAACTATCCAACTACAATGGGGAATCATGGCAAAGGATGCATATAGCCATTTTCCTTTCAAATGAAATCAAACATCCTTTCACCCAGTATCTATGATAAATTCTGACACAAATATGTATGCCAATATTTTGGCAAAAAGGTTATTACTAAGAGTACCTTAGGGTAAACATGGTTATGTGAGCAAAAGCAATGTACATGTGATGGTCTTGGTTACATCAGATGCGAGACAGGTACTGGCAGTCGGCAATGCACATTGACAACAGAAGATTTACATGGGACCCGTTGGGAGTACAAAATGGTCATTTTTACCACTTTGAAGCCTGCAGGAAAAGGTCACGCTAGGGACCAACAGACGGAGACAAAAGGGCAAGAGGACCATGTTACACATGATACATGAGGTACAGTATTTATCATGAACATTTGTAATATTGCCCTGCATCATGGCAAGCCACCGTCCATAGATTTATTTCTTTTTCACCATTGCTGATACACCAAAAGAAAAGTGAATGCACCTTGCCACTCTCTCTATAGCTTGGCACTAAGGTGTAAACTGCACTGCTCCCACACTAGATTTTCGTCATAACTAGTTACCGAAACTGCATGATGCATGAGCGTACCTAGCAACTGTTTAGATATCTGAACAGTCTAGTGGATTGAGTAACACCTAGGCCCTCAGCAGGAGTATAGCATTAGTAAAGAGTGGTAGGAACACAAAACATTCCTACAGTGCGCAAAATGCATTTGCGGTAAAAACATCCAAGCATAGGATTGTTACCACAAATGCCCCTCTACTAGCGGCCACAACGTTAAATGAACACATTAAGAGTTGTGGCCACAAATATTCAGTGAAATAACCACTGCCCTTGAGTGTTCATAAAAGCATCTCTGGGCAGTTGCTATTTCCCTGAATATTGGACGTTTGCAACATGTGGTAATACCATACTTTGCAAATGTCCTGCTCAGGAGGATAAGCCTCACCTGTTCCAAAACCTGTTTTTTGAACTGGGACAGTGAACACATTACTCCTGCTCAGCACCCTAGTGTTGTAGCAGATACAGCCACTGCCCCTCAGAGTGCACAAGTCAGTCATAATCCTGCTCGGTGTCATAAATATCATAATGTAGTTTTACATTTAAACATGCATGAAATTAAAGCTGGTTGTACTGCAGCGACAGCACGGCTACACTGAAAGGTTTAGAAAAGATATGTTAGCAGTGTTGCTTTAATGTCCTTCTTTTCAATGACAGCGATAATACTAACAAAGTCATTATGAGTTTTATGTTATGCGGATAACACGTGGTAAGCAGATTTACTGCATGTGTTTCCCATACGCTTTATATGAGTTATGTTTACCATCCATTTTGCATTATGCATAAAGCAGATTCTATACAAACCTTTGATTATGACTTCATTTGAAGGCATGGAGCATCTGCAAATTTTAATAGTTGCTTAGAGCAACAGTTAAAATTCATGGAATCACAGGGGTTCCATGCATGTGTGCCGCTTTCACATTGTACAAGCCCATGTGGCATGTCATGATGCCACATGGGCATATACTCTGGCAGGCAGTGCCTATGTGGTATTTTAATGTGTGCCCAAATTTTATCTCTGGTGACCATTGTGCTTGCCCATAGTCGCTTGTTCAGACCATGGACAAAACACCATGGATGACCATGGACAGCTCAGGACTTTACCAAGCGGATTTACCATGCAGTAAAGTAATAATCAAATAAATGTTCCATGTCCATGTTAGGTGGATATGGAAATTCTGCTTTGTATATCAGTAAGTGGTAACATCTGCTTAAGTCATAATGACCCACTATCTACTATATGTTTTTATTAGTAACCACTGGACTCTACTTTGGTGCAGGTTACTGTGGTGGGGTACTGTAAATCAGATGGTGCACCCATGTCAAGTAAATATTTTCAAACTCTGTGTCCTTCCAGTGAACATCGGTAGTCGACACCAAGCACTGTTGTCTGGGAATATGGGGCCCATGTGTTTGAATCCTGCACTAGTAGTGTCAGCTGCTCAGAAGGTGTCCTGGGACTGTGGAAAGTGTCCATCCATCTGCTGTACAGGTGCATAACACTGTGATCCTGGAATACTGTCCAGTCAGCAGCCTAACTGGAAGGCCACCGGTGTGGTTTGGCCAGATTTTCTTTGGAAAGGGAGGCAGTGGAGCTTGGCATATTTTTGGGATCTGTATTATTTACATAATATTGGGATGTTAATTGGCTTTATTTTAGGCACCTGATCTAAGGCTGTGTCCTTTCCCATGTGGGGATGAAGTAACATGTTTGCCATGTCCCTCAGTGGTGAATCTAATAAGTAAGCTGTTAAGGGAGCCATCATAGTATGTGGTCTGTGTCTTAATGGCTTATTAATGTCGACAGGGTGGAAGATATACAGTACTTGCAAGAAAATCTGCATCTGAAGCTTTCATATCACTCAGAATTGAATTGTGCTGTGTTAGCATCCAACAAAGTGCTCGGTACTGCAATGAGGATTTGCGGCCTCTGGCCTCTTATGCCGTTATGAGGTATGGATTTACACATTTCAGATTCATAATTCTTGTCTACCCGGGATGTAAAAGCCTGGTCTCCATGATTATTGAGACATCAATCATTGACTGCTGTACTCAATCCAGTGCTCTATGAAAGAATTATTCTCCATACTTAATGTACTTTCAGATGCCTTTGTTCGATTGCTGACTCCATTCTAAACAAGCAGGATGTAGTACTGTGTTGAAGCAGAAATCTCTGCTTTCCTTAATTAAGGGAATGAAGAAGACCTTATTGTTGGAACATATTTGATCTTTGTAGAGACATTATCCCACTGAGTCTGTTGTCTTTTCAGTTTTATGGTAGTCACTGTACACTCTAACAATGTTTTGCTGACAAACCTCTGCTCTTTGACTAGCATACCCAACACACAAACTACAAAGGACCTAAACACACACACATACCACGAACATACAAATCTCTAAAGTTGCACTGCCCTTTCCTACATCTCACCACTCTTCCCTCTCCTCCTCTTCCCCGCCCCCAATAGGAACGACCAACCAGAGGCCACACGCCCCCAATGGATCCAATTATCGCTGCAGGAAATGACCACGCACCAACAGGACCAGACAGACCGCTCCGCATAAAGAAAGATCCCAGCAGGAAAAACAGGAAAAGGCCGCCTAGTTACTACACAGGAAGAAGAGAGAAACAGAAAACGAGAAGAGAAACCCACGCGGCTAACAAAGAAACCATCACTACCATCCAAGCGAGCTCCACAGCCTGCTGGTCCCATCCCTCCCCGGACAACTACAGGTCTCTCCCATCCTCAACCCGCAAGACAAGAACCCCCACAACGACTCCCCTAAGAAGGACATACCACCTCCAGAAGGCACTAAATGCCCTCCAATCTCTATAAAAGAAATAAAAAACTTCATAAATACCTACCCACACCCACCACCGGAACCAAGCCTCACATTTACTCCCACCACACCCACCTTGCATAGCCCTTTCACCCACGGAGAGACCAGACCTCCCACTAGACAAGTAACAGAGGACCTAGGGCAACAAATCGAAGAACCCCCACTACCAACAAAATGGGAACCATCAAGACCCACACACTGCCCAAGGGAAACAGACCTAAAGACATGCAAAATAAAAGGGATCCTCCTCAATACAAGATCACTGCCAAAAAACAGGGATCTGGTCCTCAACCTTATAGAAGAACAATCACCAGAACTCATCGCAATGACAGAAACCTGGCTCCAAGACGACAGCCAGGCACCCATAATCAACCAAGCACTACCAGACAATTTCAACATACTCACCGCTAACAGGGGCAGCAGGGCTGGCGGAGTAGCTCTGGCCTCCAAAGACCATATCATTCTCTCCACAGAAGAGATAAACAAAACGGAAAGCTTTGAGCACCTCTTCGCCCACCTGGAAGCGAACAACAATCGCATCGCACACCTACTCCTTATCTACCGCCCACCGGCAAAAAGCAAAGAAGACTTCATTTATGAACTAGAAGACCTCCTAGAAACTTTGGGAACCCTCGCCCACCCCCTCATCATACTTGGCGACTTCAATCTATGGCTGGAACAAGACACTAAGGCCAGCAACAATCTGAAAACTCTGATGGCCAACCGAGGCACACCCCTATGCCCAACAGGCCCCACACACAGCAAAGGACACACTCTGGACGCAATCTTTGGCCCAGACTGCGTACGGGTAACAAACACAATCAAACTTAGTTGGACAGACCATCAGGCCATCACCTTCCTCCTAAACCTCCACACCCCCCACACCCAGGCGACAAGACCTTCTCACTACGCGCAGACGGAGTCACGAAACTGGAAAAATCTCTTGGAGAATCCAGAACTGGACAACATAATAGCCAACCTCCCTTCACCCGCAGACTTCAGCGATCCCCACGAAAGCATCAACCACTTCAATGCCTGGCTAGAACAGATTCGAGACATCAC
>JAWWEG010710194.1:0-12257 GCA_035582685.1 Amphiuma means | reverse complement strand
GTAAAAGTCACCTAGACAGTGCTGCAATACGCTTCCGAGTGTGGTCAGCGCTATATAAAAACCTGGACCATTAACCATTAACCATATTATAGAACTTGTTGATTTGCATTTGCAGCTGTGTATCATCATGAGCTCACTCTTGGCAAATTCTATCTTCACACTTGAATCTGCAATAATGGTGGAATTTGGAAACAAACTCTCGTAAGTTTCACAAGCACCATTGTCGTGTCTGCAGACAATACTTTTCTTTTTGCAATGCCAACATGTTTTGGAAGTTCACCTTGGAGACACTGTTGCAGCATAGGTGCAAAGTACTCTTAATGGCATCTATTTTGACTGCAGGTGCACCATGTGAATGACACCTTACTGTCTCAGAACATGCACAGATGCCAATTAGAATCCTGTTCTGCCATAATCATCATATGTTTATTAATTATACAAGTGTGAAAATAAAGCTAGGTCTAATATGTTGGCCATTTTGTTTTAATGGCCTCCCTATCAGTGATGAAAATTATACTGAGCATGTTGATACAGCTATGTCAAGTACATATTATGCAACTCTCTGCCTATCCAGTACATGTAGGTGGCTCATCCCAAGCATCACTGTTTAGAAACGAATGCCTGCAAGTTTGAATCCTGCACTAGACAGCTTTGGCTACTCAGAAGGAGCCCATCATCACTTCATGAGTGGATTGGGGTTGGTTGGGCATGGCAAATAGGGCGCTGTTCCATGCCCAATCAACCCCTTTTTCAGTTGCAGCGTCATGGCCAGTCAAAACGTTTGTTACGAAGGGAGATGAGGGGGACACCCCCGCAATCCCCGTTTTTTTTATGTGACGGTTTCATTTCCATGCGGGGGACACCCCCGCATCCCTCTTCTTAACTAGCGTTTAGTGGTGATGCGGGGGACACCCCCGCAACCCCCGATTCACTTACCGTTTTTTTGGTTGGTCAATTCTGGTGTCACTTCCTGCTGCTGACTCCTTCAACTTCCTGCTGCTCTGAGCGGCACCCTTCCCAATCCCTTCCTGTTGCATCGAGTGGCGCCTTTGTCAGTTTGGGTGTGGCGGATAGCTGTACTCACCACACCCAAACTGACTACTTCCTTCATGAGTACCTCAACAGGGCCATCAGGCATATCAGCTGAGATCTGTATGGATAAGTGCCTCATAGACATGGAGCCTGTGGTCCTTGAAGAGATCACAGCTTCCTGGCCAGGGTCATCCACCCAACCAGCCACCAGATGAGAAGATGGGAAGTCCATCAGTGTGTTTTTATTTTTTGTGGTGGGATTACACTTTTAAATATACTGTACATGGGCTAACACTGTAGTTACCACTTGACTATATTTTGATACATATTCTTGTACATTCCTAATTCAGTGCCACCTAACTGCCTATGTCCCTTAGTGATAAATATATAGTAGGCTGTTAAGAGAGCCATAAAAGCAAAAGATTAAAAGAATTTGGGTGGAGCCTAGCTAGACTAAAAGGTGGGGTGCTAGTGAAGTTCATCTTGAAGGCATACATGTAATGAAGGTGCAAAGTACCACTGATGGCTGGGCCATGCCTTTGAGAGGAGGGATCTAAAAGTGAGTGGTGACTTTGATACTCTATAATTCTATATCATATTCGGTAGACTGGAAACAAAGGATGCTATGCTTTCAATCCCCCCTTGTCAAGAGTGGTGCAAGGTGAAAGCCCTTCTTAGCATAGCGATTTATCCACCCTCTGTCACCAAGGACATTCAATAGTTTAGCTAGACCAGGTAATGCATAAGGAATATTGCTCTTATAAAGAAGTCTTAAATCAGAAAGAAGCAAAGATGCGTCCTCCCCTCTGATCACCTGATTGTGCAATAGACTTTATTCACAATCAACCCATTCCTTAGTATTAGAATTATATACTCAATAAAACTAAAGAACATATATTAAAGGAATACCTGAAGAGCAATTTGAAACAATGGCCAGCTTTTCACGGAAGTACCTCTGCATTTGCAAAGTGCATTTTCACCCCCCAAAACAATGTCTTGGCACTGATACAGATGTTTATTGTTAAACAACTCAATGGTGCTGATTTTATTAATCTCAGAAGGATGAAAGGATGAGTACATTGGCTGGAATTCAAACCTGTGACCGGGTTAAACACATGCTCCTACAGCGAAGGCAAGGAATGCTGCGGATTATGTCGGGGAGGTGCAGGGGTGTCACCCGGGGATGTCAGGGAGGTGCAGGGGCTGCGGGGGTATCCCCCGCATGTCCGACACCCCACAAACTTCCACAACAGGCCCTTAGCTAATGGAGGTTGTTTGGTCGCAGCCTGGAGCCCTATTCACCATGCCCAATCAACCCTGATCCCAAGAAAGAATTGTTGACCATAAGAGACACTTTCATAGCAGGGCGTGTACAGAATCCTATTCATATCCAGGCAGATTATAAAAATGTAGTCTTCTTTAAAACAGTGCAATGCAGAAACCTGAAACAATCCCACTGGATACACTTCTTCTCACATTTCCAGTTCTACATTATCTTCTGAACTGTTACCCATCAAATAAGATAAAACCGGCTTTCACAGCGGTGTTATGAAGAGGACATAAATGAAGGACCATTTCTACTCTTCTTTAATGACTTTAATGACGATTAGAACATAGGAATGTTGCTGTCTCCATTGAAGACAGTGTATTCTGACTGGACTTTAAGCCACGGTATGTTTCCCCAGCAACCAGCTTACTGTAGAAAGAACTCTGAACATTCTTTCTTCAGTCAGTTGAGCTGTGAAAACACAGTGACTTTGGATTAATGCTGCACCTTCCCTCATATTTTTTTTAACATTTTTGCGAAGGCGCAGTGTTGATCCAATGTTCTATTGGCATTATAAACTTTTTGAATGGGCATATACCATGAGATATATGCCCGAATGGTAGGTATAACCCTCACCTTCTGCTCAGGCTGTACCACATCCATCAGGACTTATATTTCACGGTGTATGCCTGCTCAAAACGTTTATAATGCTTCATTAATTTACTCTTTGCTCAAGGCCCTACGTACACATTTTCAGAATAGAGTGAGGGCCTCTACGGTCTTGTAAGACATCTGCATCTTTTACAGAACCATCTTCAAAGGATGAAATCAGAGGGTTTATGCTTCCACAGAGGTTGTCTTTGGATTCCTTGTAAAATGAGCCAAGATGAGATAACTACATCTTTGTCACGATCCTTACATCACAGGTCATCACTGTTTTTGTAAGACTTTAGAGCTAGTGTAATGTCTATGTCTGGGGTTTTCTAGAGCACTCAACTATCTGTTCCATAGCTATACACAGATGCAATGAAACTAACCTATGAAAAGGCTTTATTGAACAGGTAGGTCTTCAAGCATTTCCGAAAGCAAAAGCGGTGTGCGTCTTTTCTAAGATTTAAAGTTAGAAGATTCCAGAGTTTCTGAACTACTACCGACAGCGAATGGCCACCCACAGGTTTGTCCAGAAATTTGGAAATTGCAAACAATAGTTGCTGAAATGAGTGAAGTTCTCTAGCAGGACTGTAGGTAAAACATCTTCTAGCACAAATATGATGGCCTTGACCATACCAAGTATGATGAGTAAGAAAAAAGTGTCCTTTACTGGATGTGTCACTTCACAGGTACCCAGTGGATAATCTTCATAACAAGTGAAATGTGGGCATATAAAGGGGTTTGAATAAAATATGAGTGCCAGATTTTGAATCCATTCTATGAAGGCAATACGGTAGGCTTGGAGTTCCAAGGAAAACAAATTTCCATAATCCAGCCGAGAGCCAATTAGGGCATTGATCACTGCTTTCTGGAGTTCTGCAGGAATGAAGGGAGGATCTGTTTTAGAAGGCTAGTATAAAGTGACAGGAAGCTGACACTGAACAGATCTGATGACACCCATCAAGGTTACTGTTCAAAAGAAAGCCAAAGATTTTTACTTCAGCAGCTGCAACTCAACCACGGACCATGATTTGGGGCCAGTAAGATGGTCCCCAGAGTCCCTCCTGACCTCCCACCACCAGCACCTCAATCTTCTCACCGTTTAATTTCAGCTAGTGTGACCCTATCCACTCCCCAGTGGCAAGCATACAACTAGCAAATATCTGAACTCCTATGGTCTTCCAAATGCACTATCAACTGAGCATCGTAAGCATAGGATTAGGCCTTTAGGCCAAAGGAGCATAACAGACCTGTGAGGGGTTGCACAAAGAGATTAAAAGGAGGGGGAGAGTGATGCTGCAAGGCAGTGTCACTGGGTCCAAAGAATAGGAGCCCGACGTCGTGATATGAGATCTATTAGAATGGAAAGAAGTAAACAATTTCAGCATCGTGCCTCTGTAGCTAAGTTGATGCAGGCAATTGAGTAGAAGGTGATGGTCGACAGTGTAAAAGGCCCCATGCGATCCAGCAGAGCCTTTGCGCTACATTGCACTATCCACCAATTTTCTCAAACCATTGAAGACACCTACCATGATGGTGTCGGTGCCAGGCCAGGGCAGAAGCTGCTTTTTCATCATCCAGCACCTCTAATGCTAAGCCTGGTGGCAAGATTTGTCAAAAGAAGTGAAGGAGTATTTTTTTTTTTTAAGAGGGTCAGCACTCAGTTCAGCTCAATTTATTTCAAACACAACCCATTTCTGGGTATCGCATTTACAAACCAAGAATAAAATACATAATCAACATATACAAATCATAAAAACAATATTATAATACATAAAATTGCATAAAACAGATAATACTTAATAGCACCATTTATCATATCTATGTTCACACATAATCGTATCAATATACTGTGCAACATTCAATGTTATCGACTCGTTCCAATCAAAAAGCAACAAATACAAAGCTTCATTTACAGTACGAACCCTATACCTTTTTAAAATAGGCAAAATAAGAAGCTTACGTTGTCTTAATGTGATTGGGCAAAAAAAGAAAAAGTGGCGTAGATCTTCGGGCCACCCAGTGCCACATTGGCAAAACCTCATATCTCTGGGGATATGAGCCCATTTCCTCATGTTTGCCTCTATTGGTAATTGGCCACTACGCGCAAGAAGAAACCATCTTCTTAGCCTTGGATGGGGTAATCTATTCAAATACAACGCAGAATTCATATCAGGATTAACTGTTCTATATAAATCAAGCGTTGTTAGTCCGATCATGTTAAAATAATCATCAATTTTAGATCCAATTTTAATCTTATCTTCATAATCGCTGTCTTCAATATCATTATGACTTTTACAATCCAAAAATTTCATAATAACTTCCGAATAATTAGAGTACAACATTAACTCATTATATAGGACAGATGGTTTCTTAGTGAAGGAGTATGTTTATTCCCACACCATTTGTACTCAGAATGAGTCACTTTATCAAGGTATCTCGTCTTGCTTTGCCCCTGCCTTTACCCAAACATGGCAAAGAATAGCAACAGACTTCATGAACAACTAGCTCCCTTCCCAACACAAGACCATGATATGGGTGAATACTGATAGAATTACCAAAATCACACATTTCATAGGTCTGTCCGAGATCTCTAATTCTTGTGCAGTAGCAGACTTCTTACTAGATCATATTTACAGACTACACAGATTGCCACTCTTGAAAGTCATTGATAGAGGACCCCAGTTTTCTTCAATGTTTTGGAAGGCCCTACACAAGGCATTGGGTGTTTAAATCCATTTGTCCTCTGCATACCATCCACAAGTGTTAGCAGAAATGCATGGAATCAAGGTACAGTATTGCTGCAGAGGCCCATCATTAAAGAGGTGGGATAGTACAGGCACAGTGTAAAACATGTAACTTATAGACAAGGGGAACAGCTGCCGCAGAACCTCAGGTACACACTTTGGTCAGGGGCACAGAATGCTCCAATTACTGACTAGAACTGCATTAGTGATAAGAATCATTAGTGTACTCTGCTTGTATGACCTGTCAACACACAATCTTCCTCGGACAAACAGGGAAGCAACAGTGGGCTGACCACAAAAGGCAACCATCAGAGCCTGGCAAATGTTCAACAAAACACAAATGTGAACATCTGATTATAAATTATGCAGACTATTATCTTTAGGGATGGACAAGTGCAGCAGTTCCACTTCATTGGAATCCCAACAGGGGACTCAGACCTCATGCATGAGGTAAGAGGGTTAGCGTCTACATAAATGTACAATGATAATGATAACACACTTACCAAAACCCTCACTTACTAAAATATAGGTTTTCCTTTATGAACTCCATCATAAGCCAGTTTGGTGACTCAGTGGAGTAGTACATCCACTCCAGGGGTTGTGTTTAACATTGTGTTCACAGGTTTGAATTTGGGCAGGTCTACTCAGCCTTTCTTCCTTCTGAGGTTAATAAAATGATCACCACTGAGTTGGGTAACAATAAAAATCAGTTATTAGCATTAAGATACACCTGGGTGAACATGCACTTTACAAGTACAAATGTTATGCTATGTCATCCATACTTCCCTGAACCAATCCCTTTGTGAGGCTTCTATGGGTCACACCTTCATATTTTTCTGGTTGCCTTAGTGAGTGTTATACCTGTACCAAAAGTCCATACCTTCCTTTTCCAGGTGCAAATCAGAAATCAGGTAATTGAAACACAATGTTTGCAAGCCCAGGAGAATGAGAGCGACCAAGCCAATGTGCACTGTTGTATACTTCTCTTTACTATTTAAGTCTTTGTCCTTCCTTTCCCTCCCTGCCCTTTACTCCCTATGTGTTCCACATATGATATAATGTTCTTGTATGGACTCTTGCTCTTACACTGAGATGAGATAAGCTAAAAAGGCTGAAGTGTAAGGAGGCGGTTGAAGCCGGCCTTTTAAATAAAACATCTTTGATTGATATCACTCCGTGTTGTCATTCAATACAACAAAAATTTAGCGAGCCATCCAGGAGCCAACAGGAATTGGGAGCTGAAGAAATGAAATTCGTTTGGTGAAATTACAGCCAAGAAGAGATCAGCATCTCCAAAAGCCCAGCTACTGCCCCTGGATCAATTGAAGAACATATGCAGGATGAAGATTAAAATATAGGTCCGGAGTACACTTTTTGAGCATATACTACAATTACTACTGGACACTGATTGACCTGAGCGAGGAAGGCCCGGAACCGGTGTGGAGTACATGACTTGGAACATAAAGCGCTGTACCGTTAGACTGCTCCACTGTGAAACTGGGATAAGGGTGAGTTCACTATACAAATCGGTGAACGGAAATGCCATAATTTATTTGGCCCATGAAGGGGTCATGGGTGTATGTAGATTTAAGTAAAACCTTCAACACCTGAAGTTTACAGCTGAAAATGCATTCCTACCGTTAGAGAACGCCACAAGTGTGTCTGTGAGGATGCTGCAGCGTTGGAACCCATCTGCGATGAAGAAATAAGGGAAGCAGGATGCTCTGAAAACATTGACAAGACGTGTGAATCATCACTGTGGAAGGCTTAGGCATCGCGTACAGGGATCACAGACGCACACAGGAACGAGGCTTGAAAAACTTTGTATCGGAATATCAGAAAAAAACGCTTTGTATTGGAATACAAAAAAAAAGCAAAGTAGCACAGCGAAGGGATTCTCTGCCTTTGGAATTTAACAGAAGAGTGCAGTGGCAACACTTGCCAGATGAATGTAAGCACAAACAATTGTGCAGATTACTGACAAGAGAATTGATGGAATCATAAGGTGTGGTGGGCACATCCGGTGTGCTCAATATGAGTACTACTGGAATAGAGGAGTTCCTGTGCAGTCATTGTGGATAACTAAAGTAGCACAGAGTGAAATTAGCTTAAATGAACATGCTGGTTGTTTAATAACAAAGTCGTAAGGAGTCTATGTGTTAAAATAGAGAAATAGTTGTGCAGATATTGTGGAAATAGAAAGCAAAATTACAATAGCTCGGAGTGAATTATGTTACTCGAACACACATATTGTTTGCAGAGTATGACCACAGAGGAACACTATTTAGAGAACCCAGGCTAGGAATTTGAGTTAGAACAGTGACCATACAGAATTTTAACCCTCCGCTAGTATTTCTACCCAGACCAGGAGAACCATTAAGAGAATGGCCGAAATGGAAGAAACACTTTTTAGCACATGTAACTGCCGTATGTGGTACAAACTTTTCAATAAAAAGAAAAATGTCATTATTATATCCTTGCCTGAGTGAGTACGGATAGGAGGTTTATAACAATTTGCCTGAAGCAGAAGAAGAAGGGGCTGGTGACCTCAATGACTTTCAAAAGGCTTTAATGAAATTAGATGTAAGGTTTACCCTTAAAATTAGTATATTTTTGGAATGAGACAGATTCAGGAGGAAGGAGCAAGAAGAAGGGGATACGATGAATGAATATGTATCTGCTTTAAGGAAGCTGGCTTCAACTTGTGGCTTCAGAAGTAATAGTGAAGAAAGGATTAGGGACCAATTTGTTTTGAGGTGTGTGGAAACGAAAGTGAAGGAGGAACTTTGGACAAAAGAGGATGTCACACTTGAGGAGGTACTGAACATTGTTAGAAGAACAGCATACACAAAGTGTTGCATGAAAGACCTAGAAAAAAAAATAGCAGTCTAGAGAAGAACCGAGAACAGAGGAAGTTCAAACAAATAAAATGGGGCAACCGTCAAATAGACAACCAGGGAAAGTTGAAAGTAAAGCACAAGAGAAAAGTTGTTTTAGGTGCGGAAGTTTACAGCATTTGGCAAATAGTAAAAATTGTTGGGCAGCCAAATTTATTTGTAGAAATTGTTTGTGGGATGGGTCAGTTTGCTAGGTGTTGAAAGGAGGAGAAGAAACCACAGACTAAAATAGTCGAAGAAGTGGAAGAAAGACAGAGTAATATGGTGACACTTGAAGTGAGGGAAGGGAGAAGGGAAAAGCTGTATAATGGGTTAATGATTGACAATATCAAGTTAGAAATGTTAATATAATCTGGGTCTGCACTTACCACAATACCCAAGGATGTATTTGTGGAGAGATTTGGTGGTAAGCTTAAAGTGAGAAAAACAAAATTCTGTGATGGAAGGTGTTTATTACTTCCAAGATGATATTTTGAACACTGGAAGGAATAAGGAGGAACTTAATTACAGGTTGGCTAAGGTGTTGAACATACTGAGAGAAAGGGGCTTTAGGCTGCAAGGGAAGAAGTGTAAAATATGTCAAACAAAAATTGAATATTTGGGGCATGAGATCTCTGAGAAAGGGGTGAGACCTAAAAAATCATTGACAGAGGCAATCTGGAGGATAATGCTACTGGAACATAAAGAAGATGTTATGTGTTTTTTAGGCATGGTAGAATACTACCAAAAATTCATTAAGAACTTTTCTGAAAAAACAAAAACATCAGGGAAAATTTGAAGCAGGATAGGAATTTCGATTGGAATAGAGAGTGTGAAAAGGAGTTCAAGGCCCTAAAGAAAGAATTTTCAATGGCTCCACACTTAAGGCAATGTGACACAGGAAAGTTAAGTATGTTAACAACTGATGCAAGCAATATAGGACTTGGTGTCATGCTCACTCAGGTGCACGGTGGAGAAGAAAAGGTCATAGCATTTGCCAGTAGAGCCCTCACGGAAACCGAGAAAAGGTACTCAGTAATTGAAAAACAAAGTTAGCGATCAAGTGGGCTATCAAAAAATTTAAAAATGTTTAGATTGGGAAAAAAAATTAAGGTTAAAACATATCACAAACCACTAGTGAAGATATTTGAAAACATGCGTATTAACCAGGTATTTCCCAGAATTGCAAAATGGGTGGTAGGGCTATCTGATATGAATTTTGAAGTGTATTACATCCCTGGAAAGAGCACTCAAGTAGCAGATAATTTGTCAAGGTATCCACCAAAACATGATGAGGGTGAAGAAAATTGTTCAGGTGTTGAGGATGAAGAGGAAGAGAATGTGTATATTGTAGATGGAAACTGGAATAAAGCAGGATGGAATGAAGCAATTGATGAGGATGAACAGTACAAGAGGATAAAGAATTTTGTGATGGAAAGTTGGCCAGAAGTGAATGAAAATGATGATGCAGGTTATTTTGCTGTAAGGTATGAGCTGTGGGTGACAGATCATGGGAATGTATGGAGGGGTACCAAAACTGTGCCACCTAAGGGATTAAGGAAGATTATAATGAACGTGGCATATGACAGTCATCAAGGAATTTCTAAGACTAAAACTATGGTGAGACAAGACTTTTGGTGGCCTAAGGTTGATCATTATATTGAAGCGGTCGTAAGAGATTGTAATGAGTGTAGGGTTTGTGATAAAAAGTTGTACACAAGTAAGGACCCCTGAATCCAATCGAATGGCCTTCATCACCCTAGGAGAGGGTTGGATTAGATGTGATGGGTCCGGTAAAGTGGAAGGGATGGAACAAGTATGTATTGTGCCTAGTGGACTATTATTCCCATTGGCCAGAAGTGTTGGTGTTTGATGAAACAAATAACGATATCGTGATGGAGTTTTTGGAAGCGCTTATTAGGAGGGAGGGAAGTCCAGTTTACTTGCAAACTGATAACAGCCCCCAATTTACATCCAAAAAATTTGAGAATTTCTTAACAATTTACAGTATCACGCATAAAAGATCATCCTTATATCACCCCAAGATGAACAGTCTCATGGAGAGATTTAACAGGATGTTTATGGAAAACATCAGACTACCGGAAATGAATGGAGAGATTGGATGAACTCATTAAAAGAATTGGTTTATATGTACAGGATGATGCCTCAAAGCACAAAGGGAGTTAGCCCTTTTGAACTATTGAGAATGAGGAGGCTGTATACAGTTATTAGTCCTCCATGGCTGAAAAAAGATAAATAAGTGAAAGAAAGAGAGTTGGACAGGAAAACAATGGTACAGAAAACTGATAAGATGAAGGATGATTATGATGCAAAGAGCAATGTAAAGATGAGATCCTTTCGTGTGGGAGATCTAGTCAAATCAAAGTGCCACACAAAGTAGAAAAAGGAAAAAGCAAATTTTCTGATACAAAAACTATAATTAGACTGTACAGAAATGCCGCCAGACTTGATGATCACAAAGTTTGGAATTTCAATAGGTTAACAAAAGTTAGTTAAATAACTGTTCTTATGAGGGAGAGATGAGTTTTATTCTTCTATTTACAATACTATTTAAGTCCTTGACCTTCATGTCCCTCCCCACCCTTTACTCTCTATTTGTTCAACTTATGATGTAATGCTTTTGTATGGAATCTTGGTCTTACACTGAGATGAGTTGAGCTGGAAAGGCTGGAGTGTAAGGAGGCAGCTGAAGGTGGGCTTGTAAATAAACCACCTTGGATTGATATCACTGTGTGTCGTCATTCAATACAACATTCACCAAAAAAACCTAAATCTGTATATCCAGTAACGGATGAGCTGTGGCTGAACTGCAGACACATGAGGTGGAAGAGCGGCCCTAATACATTCAAACCTCACTTCATTGAACCATATCATATAGACAGGGTCATCGTCCATATAACTATTAGTGCTTTCCTTCTGGAGGACATGAAATGCAATCAACCTCTCACATCTCCTACCTGAAGCAAGCACTGGCTCACATTCATTATGTTTCCCTGGCTCCTGCTGGTACCCCTCCTATTCTCCCAGATGATAATATATGCAAAATTCATGAGATAGTGGACCCTTAAGATGATCCGTTTGTTTCTGGAGTGTAACAAAGTGAGTAATATAAAAGAGCCCCCAATATTTTCTGTAGTTGGTGCCAGAATTGGGACAGGAAATGGGATCTTCTCTATGGAGACTGTTGGTGTGATAATTATTGATGGTGTGCTGTATAGTGCAAGAAAGTGCTGTACATACAAAGACACCAGGGATGCTGCTGGAATGCCTCGATGTACAATAAAGTAGCAGCCTTATTTAATGTAAGAATCCAGGACGCAGCAGGTGTCAGTGTTGCCTCCTAATGGTGGAACATCAGTAACGAAGTTCAAAGAAATGACATTCCACAGTCTTCACTGAAAAGGCATTGGTTGAAGGAGTCCCATGTGGGCCAGATACAAGGGTTTATTCTAGTTACAAAAAGGACAATTAAAGACATACACGTGTACATCTTGTTGTTTGATTTATCCACCACGCATAGCACCTAATCAGTTTGGGGGTCTTTTAAGACCTGTATTTTCTGCCATATCAGAATTGTGAGCCAGCTTTGATTTTTGATGGGGCATAAAGGAATCACCAACACATCTCGAGTACTTTAGCCATTTGGAATTTTCAAAGAAGAAT
>JAWWEG010709085.1:0-12536 GCA_035582685.1 Amphiuma means | reverse complement strand
ACCTTTTCCTTGCCCTCTTCCCCCCTGGGCGCCGATGTAATCCCTGTGACACGCTCCAGGGACCATCTGGATCCTAGGAGGGTGGCCGGGCCATAGCAACTTCTGAGACTTCCCACGGACGGAACCTGCACGGCTCCCCCCTCCTCCGAGGGGAGCTGACAGAATTACCGGCCCCAGTTTATTACAGTCTCCCAAGTTGCTATGGACCCTTCTACCCAGTCAGGTCAGGATTTAGTTCGAATTCTCCAGGGAATTCAGAATGAAATGGCGGCCTCACGTGCAGAACGCGAGCAATTGCGCAAAAACACTCAAACACTCCAAGACCAAATAATGCATTTACAGCAAACCTTGGCTCAGAAAATAGCTCTACCTGATACCCCTCCTTCCACAGCTAGTACCACGCCACCTGTAGCAGTCCGGGTACCACCGGTGGTCCATCTGGCAAAGCCTGAGAAATATGCTGGGGGAACACGTGAATTTCAAACCTTTCTGGCGCAGTGCCAATTACATTTTTTGACAAACCCATTAGGCTTTGCAGAAGATCATACAAAGACTGCATTTGTTATTTCCTACCTAATTGATAACGCGGCCTCATGGGCTGTGTCCTTGCTGCAGCAAAACAGTCCATTATTGTCCAACTGGGTTGAGTTTGAAATTGAATTCAAAAGATTGTTTGTCAGGAGAGCCACCCCATTGGTTAAAGACAGGGAATAGACTAATAGCCGAAACACAATGGCCTGAGAACAAAAGATTGCCCCTGTTTTATCATGGGTTAAGTGTGGAGTTAAAGATCTTGTAGCTCAAGTCGAACCTCAACCAGAATCATGCACAGATATGATTGATTTAGTTCTTCGTTTAGAAGAGAGACAGGTTGATAGAAGGACTGACACAAGAAAGAATTTTGTCCCCAGGGTAACCCCCTCAAAACTAGACAGTTCAGAGGTAGCAATGCAAGTAGGCGGTTTTAGGGGGCCGTTATCGCAACAGGAAAGAGTAAGAAGACAAACTGAGAAACTATGTTTCTATTGCGGCAAAGGTGATCATCTAGTGAGGAACTGTATGGCCAAATCACAGAGAGAGCCAGGAAAAAGGACAGACTCACCGAGGAATGGGGTCACCTCTGTGAGTCAAGTACAGAATCAGACTCCCCCCGATACCTATCACCCAAATGTTCTTCTCAACTATTGGCCATCCCAGCAACTATCATGTATGAGGATAAGGTGGTAGACATAACAGTTTTCATAGATTCAGGCGCAACGGGCCAATTTATAGATGAACAGTTAGCCAAACGACTACAGATACCTTTGGTGAAAAAGGAAAAGAAGGAATATGTTGCTGCGGTTGATAGTACCCCTTTAGCGGCAGGTCTTATCACAGAACAAACAATTGATATATCACTGACAATCAAAGGCCATGTAGAGGACATTTCCTTCAGGGTCATTTCCGCCCCTGATTTTGGTTTTATTCTTGGTATGCCATGCCTGTGCTTTCATAACCCAGTTATAAATTGGAAGACTGAACAGATTATGTTTCCAGATAACCAATGTAAGCTACATAAAAACCTTCGTAATCAGAGAGCAGTCATTGCCTTATCTCATAGGGTCGCTGCTACCTTACCCTTGCCAACACCCTCTGTATCAATAACCATTCCACTTGATTATGCGGAGTATGCTGATGTTTTTGATGCTAAAGAAGCCGAGCAGTTGCCTCCCCATAGGCCCTATGATTGCTGAATCGATTTGATCCATGGGGCTCAACTGCCATGTAGCAGAATTTATGTCCTTAACGAAGTAGAGGCTAAGTACTTACGTGAATACATTGAGCACATGTTAAACATAGGATTCATTCATCATTCCAAGTCCCCAGTTTCATTCCCCCTTTTTTGTTTCCAAGAAAGAAGGAGATCTTAGGACATGCACAGACTATAGGGCATTAAACAAGGTGACCATTAAAAATCGACACCCCCTACCCTTGATCCCTGTTCTCTTGGATCAAGTAAAGTCAGCTTGGATCTATACCAAATTAGGTCTGAGGGGAGCCTATCATCTGACCAGAGTACAGGAGGACAATGAGTGGAAGACTACCTTCCAGAGACTCGCTTTGGGCTATATCAGTATCTAGTCATGCCCTTTGGTCTATGTAATGCTCCAGCTGCTTTTCAGCATTTTATTCATGAAGTTCTAAGAAAGGCAATAGATATCTTCGCCGTCACTTACATAGACGACATTCTCATATATTCAAACAATGAGGATGAACATAAGCAGCCTGTCAAATGGGTTCTAAATAGGTTGAGAGAGAACCGTCTTTTCATCAAGTTGGAAAAATGTAACTTTAACACCCAATTGATGGCACGAGGCAAGATGGCCGCTACTCTGATTGAGTAGTGGAGGTGTGTTTGGACTCTCCCCTGGGAAGTTGAATGCTATACAATGCTGCCTGATTCATCCCAGAATTTCGTGCCACCTACAGCTCTGTGCATCTATATATTCAGGCTGTGGAGGATGCCGGCAAAGAAAAAGAAAAACACCACCCCGGTTAACGTGGCAACGCTGCAATGTACGCTACCGGGGAATCTGGAAGATCGAGGCGAGCAGCCGAAAGGGGACAAGAACTTACAAGGAGCGCCGGGACTGATTCAAGCGCTGCAAACCGCCACAGGGAGCGGGTAAGGGCGGGAAAGAATGCCTACAGAACCTAGTCTGCAAGCAGCTTCAAGGCAGAATAGTCTCCCGGGGGATACGCGAGTATTCCTAAAGGACTGGTCGTGTGTTGGGTCTAAACCCAGAGACGCCATTGCGGCAAAGGTCGACTTTTTCAAGCAGTTCCAGGGTAGACAGAGGGAAGTTAAGAAGGACATATTACTCTACCCTGTGGCATTTAAGCAAAAAACGGCAATGGACCAGGCCGGTCAGTTAGAAAGCGAGGTGGCGAAGGAGCAAGTGGAAGTAGAGGAGATTGTGGACAGCCGTACCCCGCTCTAAGGAGTTCCTGATAATGGCCCAAGAGGGCAGTTAGTTCCAGCGAGCGGCATGCTCAATACTTGGGAGAACAATGGCATCCGAACTCGGAATAAGGAAGCGGCATCTCCCCGGGGAGAGAACAGGCAGGGACAAGGTTCTTTGCGACCCAGCTCTGGGGAAAATGATAGAAAGGAAAGGAATTAACGGGATGTGAAATAACAATGATGCCACTGGACAATTTGGATGTCATGCAAGGAGAAGTGGCCTTAGTTCCTCCCCCCTATCCTTGGACTTGGAAACGGAGATTAATGGAGGTAAGGAGAAGGGGGGGGACGGTGACTGTGTCTTGTATCAATATGGCACAGGACAAGAGGGCCGAGGACAATACGTCTGTTTTGGGAAGCGGTACGGAGATTCGAAGTGCCGGGAAAGGAGTGACTGCAATGTTCGATTTGGGTGAAGCTGATATTAATAGACCATGGCTTAATGGTGAAGAAGGGCCTTGTAAGAGCAGAGGTAGCCAAAAGAAGCAGGATGGATTTTCAGTGGCTGTGGGGAAGGGGAGGAACCATGAAGAGCTAGTGGACTGCCTGAATAATGCATTAGGCGATATGGAAGCAAGTATTAGAAATACTATTGTAAAGGAACAAGGTAATACACAGAGGACGGTTGAAGGGCTCTCAGGTTTAATAAAAGACTTATCTGTTCAACTTCAAGACCTGAGGGGGGAAATGGCGGATCAGGCACGAACACTACAAGAACTGGATTCTAAAACTCAGAAATTGGAGTCAATACAGAAATACCAAGCGGTGGAACTAGAAGGAACCACACTTAGGCTAGAGGGAGCTGAGACTTTTTCTAGGCGGAACAACCTCTGTTTCTGTGTCATACCAGAGAAAACTGAAGGCCCTTCAGAGGATCTTAGGCCCTTTATTGTACAACTTATTAGAGAGACAATCACTGATGAAATCTCCCAAGAAGTTCTCCTTAGGGACATCCAGTGGGCTCATCGAAATCCTGTTATGTTAAACCCTAAAAGGGAAAAACCAAGGGTTATCTTAGTAAATTTTTTAACTTATAGGCTGAAAGAGATGATGTTGGCCAAGGCACGTTTGAAGTACAATATACAGGCTGGAGCTTATGTGTATTTTGTGGTGGCAGATGAAAGCCCAGCAACGGCAAAGCGAAGATGGGAACTGAAGCAGGCAGTGGCCAAGTGTAAAGAGAGGAAAATTGAGGCCCAGTATCAGTCTGCGATTAAAGTCAAGATTCAATGGAAGGGCGAGACGAAATTTTTTGTGACTGCTAAGCAGATTGAGGATTTTTTGGCTACTACTAATGAGGAACTAGCAAAGGACTAACGGGGGAGTCTAATAGTACTTCATCTCTTGCTAACCTAGGGATGGCAACCCTGGGGGTTTTTCTAGGGGGAGGTGGCCGAGGGTGGAGTAGGGAGGGAGGTTTGCAGTGTTTGGTTAAATTAGAAAAGATTAATACTCACTTTGTGATCTGTGGGGTGGGGGACCATTCTAAGTTATATCTTTTCGATGCTGTTTATTACAGTTTGGAATATTAATGGACCCGGAACAAAAGAGAAACAAGATGCCATTTGGGGGTGTGTGAGGGAAGGAAAAGTGGACATTTGTTGCTTCATAGAATCACGTTACTAGAGACAACTGGAAGAGGTGGAAGAATAGTATGTTACAATTTCATGCAATAAGCAACGTACCTGGGTCTGCTGGTATTTCTATATTTGTGCTAACATCTCATTATACTGTGACAGAACTGGCCAAAGACCAGGATGGTTATTGGATTGTTCTTAGAATAGCAAAACTCAATTGGCAGATAATTTTGGTGTGTGTATATGGCCTTAACAAGGATAACCCTATGATGTGGTACAGAGTGGACCAGATCTTAGAGCAGTGGAAGGATCAGGTGATGGTTGCAGGTGATTTCAATTGTCTGATGAATGTATATAAAGATAAGTTGAAAGGAAGTAGAAGACAATCTAAGCCACGGGTGAGGGAGGCAATAGAGGTTTTAATGCAGAATTGTTGCTTGGTACCTTTTTTACAGATCCAGTCACTTTAACAGTAGGAGTTCCACAGGGATCAGCGCTGTTTCCTCTCCTTTTTAATCTTTATTTACAGCCATTGATTAAATGTATTTCTGATTTTAATATCTTTGTGGCAAACTACGCTGACGACATCCAGCTAGTTATCCCTATCGGGGAGCAAGATGATCCGCATCTGAGCCGTTCTGTACTTTCAGCTATTGCAACTTGGTCGAGTAACAATGGTTTAAAACTTAATCCAGCCAAAACTGAGGTCATGGTTGTTGGTGGCCCTTTTTCGATGTGGAACCAGGCTTATTCGCCCCCTAATCTTGGTGCCTGTCCAGTTCCAGTCAGCAAAGTTAGAAACCTGGGCATTTGTTAGAGCCTTCACTCTTGGGGAAAGAACAAGTAGCAGCCACAGTTGCCCAGATTTCTTTTAAGCTTCGCTTAATTAATCCCATTTTAAAGTTTTTATCCTTTAAGTTACGTTGCTCTGTTGTGGTAGCTTTTATCTCCTCTATTTTAGACTATGGCAATTTGGTTTTACTTGGGATCCCTCAAGATCAAATTCAACAATTGCAATATGCCCAAAATTTTGCAGATAGGGTTGTTGTCAGGGCGCGTAAATTTGACCATGTTTCTCCTATTTTACAACGCCTCCATTGGCTTCCCATCAAGCAACGTATTATGTTTAAAGCCATGACCATCGCTTATAAGACCTGGCATTCTATTGAACCTGTTTTATTTAGCCATGTTTTATTTACTTCTCCATCATCTCGCCCCTCTCGTTCACAATATGCCCTCGATTTTTTTATACCCCGTACCTTTAAGGCAAGGGCAGGCGACCGGATGATAGGTCCTTCTATCGGCCGGCTTTGGAACAGCCTGCCTTTGTCTATCCGTACTCTTCCATCTTTAGGCTCCTTCAGAAAGGCACTTAAAACTTATTTATTTGTTGCCGCCTTCTAAGCTTCTTCATCTTCTCCTTAACCTTTTAGCGCCTTCATACCTTCGGGTCCATGGTTGCGCTCTATAAGTTGACGTTGATGATGATGATGATGATGGTGGATATTTGGCAAGGTCGCAACACTTAGCGAACAGCAAGAAATGCCCTGCCACTAACCACACATGTAAAAAGTGCATGAAGAGAGGACACTTCACCCAAGTATGTAAAGCCAAGACAGTGAATGAGATAAATGATGACGAGACAAGTGAGGAAGACATCTTAGGGGCTACAAACTTCATACTTCAAATTCATGATGACAAAATACCTGCTCCTTTAGCAGCCATCACTGTTCAGGACAAAACCATAAAAATGCTCATCGATTCAGGTTCCGCATATACAATTATACCGAAAATTTTATACGAAAAAGAATTTATGGAGTCACCTCTTTCACATACGGATATTAAGCCCAATGCCTATGGCGGAGCACGCATTACGATTTTTGGGGCCTTTAATGCTGAAATAGGATTTCAGGACAGGCAGATTCAAGGCAAAATATTAGTTGCTGACAGAGGTGTCCCGGTATTGAGCTGGGGACACCAGGGTGGATTGAGAATTATACTCAATCCTGCTGCGAGTGTGAAAATTTTGCAAGTTCAAGAAAGTCTCACAGGAAGCTGTAAATGGAAAGATCAGTTCCCGAAGGTATTCTCAGAGGAGTTGGGTTGCCTCACAAGGTATGCACATGAAATCAGATTGAAAAGCGATAGCAAACCTGTGACCCAAAGAGTGAGGAAAGTACCAGTGATTTTACGTGACCAGGTGGAGAATGAGTTGAGAGATCTGGCTCGCAAGGGGATCATCGAAGAAGTAGAAGCCACAGAGTGGTTGGCTCCTATTGTAGTTGCACGTAAGAAATCAGGAGAAGTGAGATTGTGTGTTGACCTTCGACAATTGAATAAGAACATTATTATTGATAGATATCCACTTCCAAATATTTTTGACATGGTCACACTATTGGACGATGCCAGCATTTTTGCGAGTCTAGATTTATCTAGCGCATACCACCAGGTGCCCTTACATACCAAATCCATGGAGCTGATGGCGTTCACCACTCCTTTCGGGAACTATCAATACAAACGGATGCCCTTTGGGCTAGCTTCGGCAGCTTCTGTATTTCAAAGAGTCATGCACCACATGTTACATGATGTAAAAGGTGTGAAATACTTTCGAGATGACATACTTATAGGAGGGAAAAATACAAATGATCTAGAGAAAAAAATCTTGCAAAGAAATCTTGCAAAGAAATGGTCTAACCGTCAAACTGGATAAGTGCAAATTTAATGTATCTAGCATTGAATATTTGGGCCATGAAATTTCCAAAGAAGGAGTTAGGCCGAGGAAAAAGTACATTCAAGCTATACTAGACATGAGAATTCCAGAGGACAAAGACCAAATAAGGTCCTTTTTAGGTATGGTAGAATACTGCCCAAAGTACATTAAGGACTTTGCGGACAAAGTACAGCACATGCGCGAGCTAATGAAGAGGAATGAGAAGTTTGTGTGGTCTCAACAGTGTCAAGAAGAGTTCGATGGTATCAAACGACAGATATCGGAGGCTCCCTCACTAATGAACTTTAAAGTAGGGGAAAGAACATATATATTGACAGATGCAAGCTCTTATGGCATAGGAGCAGTGTTAATGCAGATTATAAAAGGCAAAGAGCGAATAATTGCCTTTGTGTCCATGACACTGAGAGGTCCAGAAACTAAATACTCTGTGATTGAGAAGGAGGCCTTAGCATGCTATTGGGCCGTGAGGAAGTTCAGATCATTTATATGGGGAAGTCAATTCATACTGCGAACAGACCACAAGCCACTCAAGCCCATTTTAGAAAATAAAGACTTGGATCAAGTATCTTCACACATTACCAGATGGGTTACTGAGCTACAAACACATGAGTTTGTGGTACAGTATTGGCCAGGTAACAAGAACAAGATGGCTGATTGTCTTTCTCGACTACCTCCAAATGCCGAACTAGGAGAAGATGAATCTTATGAACCACATATGAATGAGGAATCAGTCTTTGAAATTGGAAGATACAATAAAATGAATGAGAAAGAATGGATCGAAGAGACTGAAAAGGATAGGCAACTTGTACAGATAAAGGATTTCATTGTGAGGGGATGGCCTGAGAAAAAATTGATTTCAGAGGAGTTATTGGCTTACTGGAAGATCCAAGATGAATTAAGTGTTGAAGGTGATTTTGTAAAGAGAGGTGAAAGAATAGTACCACCATTAGGGTGCAGGGACAACATCATAAAAATAGCGCATGAAGAACAATTGGGGATCACCTTAACAAAACGCAGAATCAGGCAGGACTTCTGGTGGCCTATGATGGATAAGATGGTGGAAAGGATAGTGAGAGAGTGTTTTGCTTGCAACAATTCTGACAAGATACATAAAACTGTACAAACTCCTATGATCAACATGTCAATTCCTGAAGTACCATGGGGCAAAGTAGCCTTGGACATTATGGGTCCCATTCCACATAAGGATGGCCACAAATTCATTGTGGTATTGATAGATTATTTGTCTAGCTGGACCGAATTGGAGGTTTTACAAAATATTTCTACAGCAGAAATAATTAAATTCATGAACAATGTATTCGTGAGGGAAGGTTTCCCTGAGCAATTGGCTACAGACAACGGGACCCAATTGAATTCCACTCTCATGAAGGAATATATGTGTGATAATGGCATAAGGCATAGAACAACGGCGCTGTATCATCCACAGTCCAATGGACTGTTCGAAAGATATAACAGGTCTTTAAAAAATTGTATACAAATAACCACCGCCAATCATGAGGATTGGGTTGAGAATGTAATGAAGTATAACAATGCGTACAGACTAACCGAGAACATTTTCACTGGAAAAGTACCTTTCGAGGTACTAAGGTGCAGAAAACCTAACACCAGGTTATGTCCAGCTTGGTTGAAAAGCAGTAAATACTTGGTTCAAGACATGGAACAAATACACCAAAGAATAAGTGAGAGGCAAGATGCTACAAAAAGACACTATGATGAGAAGAACAAGGTCAAGAAGTTAACAATATCAGTGGGAGACGTGGTAAAAATAAAGTTACCCAGGTTTTTTCCCAGCACCAAGTCCAAGTTCTCTGAGCTGTTGACAGTCACCGAACTGTTTGGTGGTGCTGTCAAGACATCTGATGGCAAGATCTGGAATTTGGAGAGAGTAGTAAAATGTATGCGGCCAGCTCCTCCAAGCGGGAGAGCAGAAGGCAAGTGCGCCGTGGAGAGAAGAATTGAAGATGACAATGAGACGAGGGTTGACAGAGACAAAGGAAACCGACCGACTCGCAACAGGCGTCCTCCAGGATGGCTGAAGGATTTTTGATAAGGAAGAGTTTTCGTTTGTGTTTCAGTTGTGGAAAACAGGGATGTGTGTTATATGCTGGTTTGATATGTGTGTGTGTAGTAGCACGTGTATGAGAGTGATGAGAACTAGGTTCTAGGGGAGAGCGTTGGAAAACGGGATTCGAAGCCTGAACACCGTACGAGATGTACGTTATCTTGCGGGGCTCTGCCAAGGATAAATTGGGTTTTATACCTCCTCAACCTGTCTCCGTCCCTCATTGTGTGTGAGGACATAACAAGGTTGAGTCAATTGTATGCCAAGTGCACTGCTATCATATATTAGGATATTACCACCATATGCCACAGTAGTGAAAGCATATATCAGGATAACACAATCATATGCCAGTGGTAATGACATGATAGTCCTGGAGCACTGCCATAGTTGAGCCTGGCACCCGCTATAGGCAAGCAAATCCAAAGTGCAAGTAACGAAACAATAAGCGCTGCTCCCCGCACCAAGCCAATAGCTTGATCCCTGTCTGCTCACCCCTCTCTCCTCCATGTGCATATGTACATTAACCTAAATGAAATGTGGGCAATATGGTATTTGTTTAAATTATAACATCCTGGAAACGTAGGGCAATGTGGTTATAGTTTTTTAAATTTATATTGTATCAAACTTTTTGCCATAGACCTGTAGGAGGTGAATGCTGTTGAGGATTCTGAGACATGCATATCAGCACTTTTTCTGATACAAAAAACGGTAGTCTGCATATCATGTAATTTAAACATTACATTGCAGCTAAACATCGCAAAAACTCTCACATGCGCTTGAAGTCAACAATCAGCAAGCTTTTCCACTCGTCCAGTACAGATTTTACAATTGTTCACTCAAGCAGTGATTGCTAAACCTTGCTATGTCTATGTACTTTTGAGTGCCTAGTGTAAGAGTAGATTGTGATTGCGCTATGTCAGTAGCTACAGGAAGCTGCATACCCTGAATGGAGTTGTTCCCGGGATGAGTTTGTATCTGTGCTTTTGTATGTTGCTGCTTCTTTATAAGAAGAGAATGGCGTGCTGTGCCTATTCTATCCCACACAGTTTTCTTTGTGGGTCTCTACAGGAATACTTACCTACATACTAATACTATACCTTGATGTGTTCACTATCCCCTGTTGTTTCGCTGGTTTCTCTGGGACTGGGGTCTGTGCGTTGGTCAGGGACTTGTCAGCATAAGGTGATTAGTATGTGTTTGCTTGTGGATGGTATTGTGTGAGATGTCTGGTGTAGCAGCACTATGATGTGCTCTTTACGTGAGGTGTGCTGGTTTGGTAGTGAGCTTAGAAGCAGCTGGCTGAGAGAGACTGAACACTGGAGGAGAGCCGAGGCAACGTGAGATGGCACAGGTTAGGGCAGAGAGGCAACTAGGAACAGGCAGAGGGACATGGCACAGACTGGCATCGTGGCCAGCCAAAGAGGCGTCTGGTTGGAATCACACATCCACCCCCACCCGCTCAACCGCTCGCTACCACACAAACTTGCCACAAAGACACAGGCGATCACCCTCATCACCCAGAAAGAGGTAAATAGAAGGGGAGAAGGGTCGGGGGGAGAGAGGGGCTAGAACCAGGCAGAAGGGGGGGTTAGGATCAAGGAGATTGGGCTAGGGAAAGTCTAGGGTTAGGGGTTGAGGCTTTGGAGTTAGGGGGAAGGCCTAGATTTAGGGGGTGAGGCTTTGGGGTTAGGGGTGAGGTCCAAGGGTTAGGGGTAGGGGGATAAGTCATAGGTTTAGGGGTGAGGCTTTGGGGTTAGGAGTGAGGAACTAGGGTTAGCGGTGAGGGGCTGGGGATAGGGGATGAGAGCCTAAGGTTAGGGCTGAGGATCTAAGGTTAAGGCCTAGGATTAATGGGGGAGGCCTAGGTGGTATGGCTTTGGGGTCAGGGCTGAGGGTCTGGGGGTGTCAACACTCAGGTCAGGATGACGGTGACACACTGCTGATGGGCATGCCGCCGCTGTGGGAAATGTCACATTTTTACCCCAAAACGTTGGATGTTACATGCCTGTCTTTTCTCTCTTAGCAATCATCGGCTACGAAAGACCAGTACAGACCTACCAAGCCAAAAGACTACCTTTCCCAACCAAACCAGCGGAAAAACTACACTCCCCACAATGCCTAGTGGTGAAAAGGATGTTTTCAATTAAAACCCAAGCCTTACCTGCAGTCGATGCCGGTAATCACCTGGATCTTCGCACAGGATTCCGTCCGTCTTTGTTTCAAGTCCTCAGGAGGGTCCCCCTGGAGGGAGGACACAAGAACCATCAGACGCTGCTTCCTCCACGCTGAAAGCGGAATTTAAGACGCCATAGGGCGTGTTCTTGGGAAGACGCCGTGTCAGCGTTCGGATCCCCAGGAGGGGTCCGTCAGTTAAGTGGATTCTCAAATCTTCTATTTTGGGCAATATACTGTTTGCGAGCTCTCGGAAGAGGGAGCTCACATATGTTAAGTTACTGCAATTAACTTTTGGGCTTAGTGCTGTTTACGAGCTCTCGAATGCGGGAGCTCGCATATGTTAAGTGCTGACATTTCATCTTTGGGCATTTTACTGTGTGCGACCTCTCGGAAGAGGGAGCTCACATATGTTAAGTTCTTGTGATTTAACTCTGGGCATTGTACTGTTTACGAGCTCTCAGAAGAGGGAGCTCACATATGTTAAGTCCTTGTTATTAACTTTGGGCATTTTTCTGCTTGCGAGCTCTCGAATGTGGGAGCTCACAGATGATAAGTGCTGCTATATTTCTCACTGGGGTATTGTACTGTTGCGAGCTCTCTGACCAGGGAGCTCACATATGATAAGTGTTTTTTTCCTTCATCCTTGGTACGTTGTTTGGGCATTGAATGATTTATGAGCTCTCACACGTGGGAGCTCGCAGATGTTAAGTACATTTGAATTATCTGTGTGTATACTCTGCTCAATCCTGGAGGTTACATAACTTTGTCTTCTTCAGAAGAATTCCAAGGGAAAGTCTTGTTAAACAAAATCTACACTTGTGAACCACTCAAGGAAAACTCTGCCAATTGATTGGAAACCCCGCTACATAACCTTGCTTGTGCCCATAGAACAAAAACGCTGATATACCAAGAAGTGTGAATGAAACTCTAGTACCAACAATATAATTGCCACCAGTGGTCTAGAGGAAT
>JAWWEG010707975.1:0-12555 GCA_035582685.1 Amphiuma means | reverse complement strand
CCTTCTCTGCTCAAGAGCTTCGTCTGCTGCACTTTTCAGTTCCCGTGTGCAAATGCCACATTGTAATGCACCCATGATGGTGGCGCTTTAGTCTGTGCGAGTACAAGGTCATCCCTGAGAGCGAGTCCAGTTACACACAAGCTACCCCCAGCGATTCATTCTCCCTGTGTGTGGGGTCATCGCTCCGCACACGTCCGCCACCCTGACACGTCTTGTGCCTGTGTTCTACAGTGGTGGTCATCACAATGGAGCTGCAGGCAAGCCCCACCCCTCTTGCCCTGCTGCTGAGAGGCAAGCAAGCCCTCCTTTGCACCCCCTTCTTCCCCCCCCCCCCTCCCCCCGGGCATCCCGAAGGTCATTGGTCAAACAGTCCGGTCGCCCGGAGAGCACTCGGTACCCTCGTGCTCACGTAAAGACACCCCCTGTGCTCACAACAAACAGCCCGCGTTTGGCATGAACGCATGTGTGGGGGGGGGGGGGGGAAGGGGTGCTGGTTCCTCAGAGCCCTTACTGTGCTGCTGTAAGTTTTCTGTTGTCCACCTGCTCGCCGATAGCCTGTGCCCGTACAAGAAAAACAGCCCTCATGTCTTGAGGCAGCAGGCGCAGAGACCGCAGCATAGAAGGGTCCAGGTGAACGAGAGCTCTGGTCTGACAAGGTGTTGGCTCTTAAAAGAGCCTTTGGGTTGTTTGGGTGGGCTGCGGTGGGCACCGTTCAAGCCCTCTCGCCTCGGATGCGGCGGGCCAGCTGGATATCCTTGGGCATGATAGTGACTCTCTTGGCGTGGATGGCGCAGAGGTTGGTGTCTTCAAAGAGCCCCACCAGGTACGCCTCGCTGGCTTCTTGCAGGGCCATGACAGCTGAGCTCTGGAAGCGCAGGTCAGTCTTGAAGTCCTGGGCGATCTCACGGACCAGGCGCTGGAAGGGCAGCTTCCGGATGAGCAGCTCAGTGGATTTCTGGTAGCGGCGGATTTCTCTCAGCGCCACGGTGCCGGGCCGGTAGCGGTGAGGTTTCTTGACTCCACCTGTGGCCGGTGCGCTCTTACGGGCAGCCTTGGTGGCCAGCTGCTTCCTGGGCGCCTTCCCTCCGGTAGATTTGCGAGCGGTCTGCTTGGTGCGTGCCATGGCTCAGGCCAACTTCTCTCGGGCTACAAACATACAGCGATTGAGAGGGGCGGAGGACGAGAGCTCTATATGAAGACAGAGCTGCACTCTGATTGGCTCACGCATCAGACACATGCTTAAAAATGCCCGCGCTTCTCAGTGAATGGCTGCAAGCACACAAGAGGCTTTTGTCTGTTTACCTCGACGGAGAAAATCATTCATCTGATTGGCTGGCAACCCACCCATAGACAATGGCACTGCCAAAAAATGTGCGGTTCTAAGAGGCTGGCCCCCCTCTTCTTTTTTTTTTTTTTTTTGAAACACGCTTCCAGTCACAGCCATAAACCCCCTGGAAGTCCAAATAGCCGATTACAGGGAGGAGACTGGTTATGCTGACAATAGTCAGTAAAAACCTCCCTTGTGGGTTTTGCTGTTAAGGGGAGGTTCAGTCTTCAGTGCTTTTTCACATCGGACTACCTCACTGCTTAAACAGGAGAAAGAAATCCAGCCTTGCGGCTGTCTCTGTGGTTTTATTTTTCCTTTGAGACAAACGTCAAAGCGGCGCATTCACTTTTTACCCCCGTTACAATATCTGCACTGCGGAAGATCCACAATCCGGGGGTCCCATGAATGAAAATTCATGAATGATTCATTAATTCAAGTGCTCGTTTTAAGGAGCGGGGAATAGTGAGCTGTGCAAGATCACACACTGCGTCAGAAGCAAGTCATGATGTCTAATCTACAGTAACCTCACTGGGCTACAGTTTTGAGCGTGCGGCGGATAGCTCCTGGGTGGCAGAATCTAGCGTTTTGTGGTCTACATTTTGTTTTGCTCGTCTAAACGCTGGTATAGTAAGGCTGCCTTTGTCGAGCGAGCGCTGCTGCTCACGAACGGCGCATGCCATGCAGAGAGGAGCTCTCTTTCCAGAGGCTGTGTGTGTGGCTCTGAAAAGAGCCGTTGTGTTGATGAGGATGCCAGAGGAAGCACTTACTTCTTGGGCGCTGCCTTTTTGGGCTTTGCCACTTTGGGTTTGGCAGCCTTTGGCTTGACTACCTTGGCGGGACTCTTCTTGGCTGCTTTGGGCTTCACGGCTTTCGCTTTGGCAGGACTCTTGGCGGCTTTCTTGGCTGCGGCAGCTTTGGGCTTTTTCGGGCTCTTCGCAGCTGCTGGCTTCTTGGCCTTCTTGGGACTCTTCTTCACTCCCGCGGTGACCTTTTTAGGTTTCTTGGCGGCACTGGCGGGCTTCTTTGCAGCGGTTTTCTTGCCTTTGGCTGCAGTCTTCTTTGTGGGCTTTGCCTTGCCCTCCAGCGGCTTCTTGCTGACCTTGAAAGACCCGGATGCCCCGGTGCCCTTAAGCTGTGTGACAGCACCTCTGCTCACCAGGCTCTTCAGCGCCAACTTGACTCGGCTGTTGTTCTTCTCACAATCGTATCCTCCGGCAGCCAGAGACTTCTTGAGGGCGGCGAGAGAGACCCCCTTCCTCTCCTTGGAGGCGGTCACAGCCTTGAGGATCAGATCGGACACTTTGGGTCCCGAGGGCTTCTTGGCTTTCGAAGCGCCCGCTGGTTTCTTCTGTTTCTTCTTAGCAGCTGGTTCAGCCACAGGAACAGGGGCAGCAGGAGCAGTCTCAGCCATTGCAGCAAACCAAACGGCAGCGTCAGAGAGGAAAGAATGCATTTTTCCTGTTGTCCGTGTATTTATAGGGAGGAGCTTCCATGTGATTGGTCCAAACACTGTGGGTGAAAACTGTCCCACAGACGTCTCCTCCACACTGTGTTTCCTCCGTCCAAAATATCTTGTATTTACTCTTGTCCCGCGCTAATTTAAACCAAGATGCATGCATAACCGCAAACACAACATCTGCCCCCTCCGATGTAGCCAGTCACTCCCTTTCAAAACTTCAAGATGAGCTTTAAAACCGGTCGCAGAGCCGACGTCACATCACTGCCAGGAGCTAGAATTTAGGCAAACTTTGTTTCAGACTTTATAATCAAGATCTATTTTTCATTTGCAATACCTAAAACAGTGCAGATGGATTCGTCACTGGTTGTGCCCGTAGGCTGATACAGAAGATCCTTACTAATGTCCCTACAGTTATGAAAAAAATGCATTGCAAGTGCAGGAAATAACACAGACCTTTGCGTGCAGGTAAATGGCAGAAAAACACCATTTGCGGCACCATTCAAGCCATCAGTCTGGCTATTCTGCACTCTTAACAAACACATTCTGTGTACAGCAAGGTTTATTTCCTTGCAGTCTTCACAGACCTTTGTGAAGAGTGACTAAATAAAGACTAGACTTGTGTTGTTATCACCGTTTTCTATTTTTGTGTTGGGGTTGGGGACTGTTGTGTCTGTTAGATCTCTGTGAGAGCCTGGTGAGCTGATCTGTAACTTCCCACCCAGACGCTTGCAATCACCGATGACACCACGCTACAGTGACGACTTCAGCAAAGTAAATCAACATGGGTCCCCCATGCATGTGCAGCACTTGACCTCTCTATGACGGCTGTGTCTGAGCAGATCAGCGGAAAGGACCAAAAGGGCACAACAACTGGTGACGGCGCCAGTCTCACCTACAAGGCCGCCCGATTCTACCATCCTCTTCGGTTTTCTTGAACTGCTTCCACACCCTTTGCAGGCGACTCCGTGGTGTGGCCACTTCAGAGTTCCTCTGTGCCCCGCCCGAATCCAGCAGGTGAGGCCTGCTTGCGGATCTTCCAGTGCTCCTGCCTGTCCCGCTCGTGTGCTGCTGCCCTCTGCTACCCGCCTCAGGTCTTTTCCCACATGGTCCTGGGGCTCTGCCTGCTTCCGCTGTGTGTGGACTGCCTGGCTATGCTGCACTGTGTACAGCAACCTCCTGTGCTACCTCAGAGTCCTGGTTGTGGATCTGTGTGGCGTGGCCTCTTGCTGCCTTTCTCCTTTCCACCCAGTGAACTGGGGTTGCTGAGTGCGACCCAAGAACTCAAGGAGTACCTGTCTCCATGTGAGGTTGACCCAAGAATGTGGACCTTTGCACTGCCTGCCCTGCATGGCTTTCCCCCTGGAGGGGAGAATTGTGGGCCCAATTGCCAGCTTATTGTCGTGCAAGGTGGATTTTCCATGCTGCTTGGCCTGTAACATTACCGCTTGAAAGAAAAGGTCCTGGGCCTGGCGAGTCATCTGACGACATCTGGCTCAGCGCACAATTCTTCAGTGCATGTGGACTCCCTGCTAGTGGTTGCCCTAGTCACCCTCCCCTGCTGCTGGTCTCATCTTAGACTCGTGCATCATGGCTCATTCACACGGCGACCCACCCATCGCAGAAGGTCCGGCTGCTGTGCCTAACTATCCGCGCCAGCCCCCATATAGCTAGTCTCTCCAGCCCTTTGACCTGCACAGCGACAAGTCTTTAGTAGGGTCGTGATGCTTCCTGTGGATCCAGAAACATCAAATGCGCTTTGACTTCAAGGGCATCATTGACACTGAACGTAAGTGCGTGATTCTCCCTTTCCAAGTCCACAGCCGGTTTAACTCCCTCGCCACCAGTGGGGGTGCTGCGGTCTATGACCTAGCTATGACTGCACTTCGTAACTAGCTCTGTGACGACAGTCCATTAGGACGTCTGCTAGGGATAAACTTTTTTCGATTTTAGTGGTACTTACCTGGACCAATTTTTAATGTACTGGGCTCCAGTGGAGCCCAGGACAATCCCCTGGTGTGTGGTGTGCCTGTGTATGCCTGTGGGGGTTATGCCTGAGTAAATGCCAGAAGACGCGGCTTATCCGAGTCTTATGGACATTTACAGCATTTTTTCTAACTTTCTCCTATTTGTTTAGGCAGTTCTTAGGCTCCAAAACCCAATTTGGATGCTTTTCCCATAGACCGCAAAGTTAGCGGTCTAGCGGGAAAAGCTGGAGACTAACAATCACCAAGGAGCGTTAGGGCTCCGTGGTTGCCTATGTCCAGACAGGCAGGGATACATTGTGCCCCCAGTCTAATTAATTGGTTCCAAAATATATCACTGACTGTCTGGCCAGGCGGTCCAGTCAGAAGCCGGTATTCTCTTTACGTTGGGCGCCCACTGGGACCCGTTTTGGAGGGTGCCGGCTAAACAGAGAAGACAGCCTGTCATATTTTTCTAACTTCCCACTATTTCCTATGGGAAGTCTCTTTCTTTTGCCCTCCACAGTTTTCTGTGGAGCTGTCAACCTTTAGTTTGCCAACTTTCTTTTTAGACTTGGACAGAACGTCTAAGGAGACAATTCTAGGAATTGTCAGAACTTTTGCACTTTTGGACCCAAGTTTGGGTCTGTCGCTAAAACTGGATTTTTGACCCTGATAATTCTTTTCTAAGCCTCCCCTACATTCCCTGAAGTGTTTTCTGCTAGGGAATGCTGCGTTCGGCTGCAAGCACCCCTTCCTTCCTCGCTCTACCGTGTGAACCGCGAGCTGCCGGCGCCTCTCTGTCTGAGGAGATCCTTTCATGTAGGTATGCCTGCTGTGTACCTGGTGTGACTGCACCTTCCCCCAGTCCGCCCATCGAGCCTTTGTCTCTTGGGCTGAGGGACAGCAGGTGGTGTGCGATTTCCTCCCAGTGCTCAATGAGTCGCTGGGTGGAGGCCCTTCCTGTGGGGTTGTGTGCAACCCTTTTGGAGCTGAGTGCAGCTCCTGGAAGGGGTGCAAAACCCCTCAGGCTAGATGATGCAATCCACCAGCCACTGTAGTGGTCTCCAGTGGTGGCCACGTGGCTGCCTGAAATGGCTCCAGGGAAATGTTAATTTCTCCTTGGAGCCATCAGGTCTGAGTGGGCGGGAACCTTGACCCCTCCTGCTCCCCTTAGGTGAGCCAATGTTGGCCCACCTTTGGGGATCTCTCCCCCAGTGGGTGGATGAGGTGAGCAGGTACCTCCCTTGGGACCACCCCAGGTATCCCTTGGCTCCAGAGTGGGTATTTAGGTGCTTGTAAGTGGGTTCTCTCTCTCTCTCTGTTTGTTCCTGTCTTCCTCCCAGCTTGGATCTTCACATCTTCGCCTGCCCTCTTGCAGTTGACCTGGCCCCCCGTTAGGTGAGCTCTTCTCCCTGTTGTGGTCTGGCAGCTGTACTGTGTTTTATTCGCTCCCTCTCTAAGATTTCTACCTTATAGCCCCTTCCTTACCTGATTTCTGGTGGGTTGTAAATTATCCTCCCCTGTGCAGTAAGTACCCTGCTCTTTGCCTCCTAATAAAGAAAAACAGTCTGGTTTATTTTTATCAATAAAGGGTGCTCAAACCTGCACTGTGGTGAGTGTCTCCTTTTTGTTGTAGAGTGGTGAGGATTGCAAACCTAACGATCCCACATTTTATAATTACATAGGGACTGGTTTGATCTGGCGGCCCTGGACCGTGGTGTCTCAGTGAGATTACCCCAGGCCCCTTCTCCTCTAGTTTAGGTGGTGTTGGTGTGCGGGAGGCTCAGCCTCTACCAGCTGGGCCTTTCGCCACAAGCTCCTTCTTCAAATAAGTCGGGACTACAAGGAATTCCACCTGTGCAAACCATACCGAAGACCAGGTGATGCCCGTGACACAGAGTATGCCCGCCTACACGAACAAGCCAGCTCTTGCCCTTTGCGATTCCAAAAGAAGTGCATGTAAAGCTAATCACCGCTCCTGCCTTGGAAAGACGCAGGTGTCAGATCACGAGTGAGCTGGGCATTGCTCTTGAGCACATCCTGTCAACAGGCCACCCAAGGGAACTAGCTAGTGAGCTTGCGACGTCCAGAGAACGTGCCCTCCACAAGATCAAGACGGAACGGAGGACAAACAAAGTCTGCTATGGGTGTGGCCATCGCTGGCCAGATCTACACCAAGGCCACTACTCGCTCGGCGAGAGGGGCGCTCTCAAAACCATCACCCTGTGACTGCCTGCACTTGACAACTGCAACATTTAGAGTGGGTCAAGGCACAAGCAAGCTAACTGCCCTGCCTCACGGCCACCTGTCAAAATTGCAGCAAGTCCAATCACTATGCCATCTCGTATTAGTTTAAGCTGTGTGCTGCGTACTTTGAATTGACTTGGAGTCAGTGTAGCTCAGCGAGGTTCGAGGGGGTAAAAGCATCCCCTCTACCACGGTCTCGTGTAGTCACTCAACCGGGACACCGAGGATAGGTTAGCTGGTGGCAGTCTACCAACGCTGTATAGTCACGAGCATGTGGCACAAAGCCCCAAGCAGGGTCGCACCTAGCCCACTTGAAATTAGGTCCAACCTACGTGCCTTCGTGTCCCTGCTTCGCTGATCACTTTTGCCCAACCATGTATGAATAGCGGAATGAGTGAATGCATTCGGGCGCGATTGTTGTGAAAATGCGTTTGGCGCATTTTCAGAGCGCTAGGACGTTCAGGGGCTGAGATATTGCGTCTTTTATGTTTTCCCAAGGTAACGACCGGGAGGGATGGATGCCTTTGTGTGGAACGTGTGGCTAGCTCTGCTCTGGAGAAGATGGCAGTTGTGTGACATGCGTGGAATGTTTTCCCGCCGCGAGCTGAGTGGAGGGAATTGGCGTGAAAGCGTCCTTTTACGCGCGTACTGTATGAATGTCGTGTGGAACAGGCCTTTGAGACCCTGGAAGGTGCTGGGCCATGTACAGCAGGATGTTGGGTGTCTGGAGACCAGGATGTGTGTCGACCTGCTGGAACCAGTTGAAAGGTGGATGGCCCCGAGACAAAGACCCTTGGTTTGGACATTCGGTGTGGTTGAATGAGAACCAGTTTGAGTGAGTTGAAGGTGCTTGCGCTTGACCATGACCTGGAGAGTTCTCCTTCCTCATTGGCCAACCGCGTCACCCCCTCTTCCCCCACCCTCACCCCTCATCAATACTATAAAGGTCTGGATGCAGGACCACTCATGGTGATTCACTTGGATTTGGAAAAGTTACAGTACCACCGACCGGTACTGTTGGATCGACCAAAGGGGAAGGGAAAGGTCTTGCTGCTTCTCTCCTGGCAAGGTACCAGGACCAAAGTACCCATGGCTGGATTTGGGACGGTGCGACCGTCTCCCGAAAGAGAATTTGTGCCGGATCTGGGTCCTCGCCAACTCTGGTGGACCTGCAACAGAGCGGCGTGGCTGGACGTGCCCGTCTGTCGCTAGGACCAGTAGCTGCTGAAGTGTGATTCCCCCTTGCCCGTCGCGGGGCTTGGACTACTCAGAGAACCACATGTCGCGGGTCTCGCATCTGCTTGTGTGACCAGACCGGAACTGGGCCTGAAGTGTTGTGTGGTGTATGGACTGGACTCATTGGAGGCTCGTGGATTATTGCCTGTTGTACTTCTTTCCTTGCTTATCAAGCTTGGACATTGGACTTCCTTTCAGTGTGACGTGCCCACTCCCCTTACATCGAACAGTAGTGAATAGCTCAGGCTTGTGGCCCACTATAATAATTCTCTTCTTATTTTTGAAACCTCACTGGCAACCTGTGAGACTCAGTTCTTGTACGAGTGTGGTGTGCAACCTCCTGTGCATCCCCGTGCCTCACGAGAGAGCCACCTTAGCTCAGCCACGATACAAAAGGTGGGCAAGGGCCCTCTCACGAGTGGCCTGATCAGCCTAGATTCCCCAGTACCTGCTGCGGGGTAGAGGGGGGGGGGGGGGTTTCTAACACTACCATTTTCTATATTTGGGATTGCGGTGTCTGTTCTCTGTCAGCCTTGTGGGAAGACCTGTCACAACCCACAACGCATTCAGTCATCAGTGTCATCAGATGTCATCACACTCGAGTGATGACATCACAAAAATAAACATATATGGGTTCCCACGTGCATGTGCGGGGACTTGATCTCTCTACGACTACTATGACAGCGTGAAGGACCAGGAGGGGCACACGTGGCAACGAGGTCAATCACGCCTAGGTTTCTTTCACAGCTGCTCCTTTCTGCCATTCCCTCTGGCCTCTTTGGACTGCGTGCACGCGCCAGCATGTCGAAGGGTTGAAGGGACTGGGCCACCATTTGTCCCGAGGTAAACCTTGTGCCTGTCACTCAAGGAGTACCTGTCTCCTTGTGAGGTTGACTCAAGGGATTGTGTCGCTGGGGGTGTGGGGAGTGGAGACAGCGAGAGAGAGGAAGGAGGAGGAGAGGGGGAGGGGGAAGGAGTCTGGCGACTACCTGAAGTTGTAAGGTATGACTCTCTGCAGGTGCGCTGGGTGGGCTACAGACAAAGGAAATTCAATATCAGAAGAACCCATGAGGGTGAAAATGAATCACTAAACCTAGCACATATGCCCCAGTATAGCTAACATGCAAGTTGGCGTACACACCCGAGGAAGGAGAAAGATGGCATACAGGTATACGTAAAGTAAAGCAAACAAATGAACACGTGATGGGCATGCACGCACACGCACACACCCTTACCTTTTGTGGGCAGCTAAACTGTGAACCAATCTTCAGGTTTGATGGATGCATGCTGCTTCTACCACTAGCCTCTGCCTCCAATTCCTACTGGTCTCACATGCAGCAGTCTTCCCGTGCTTTATGTTCGTCTTTATCATCTAAAAAGAATGGAGACGGCATGTTAACTACACTCATGTGACATACAGATCAAAAGACAGCAGACCAAGGAACATGTGCGAACAAAAAGAAACCCCCACAGAACCCTATATTTCAGATGAGTCCGCACAAACTACACAAATCCCAGTTTAACCTGCAGATCAGTGAGGGAGAAGGTGTATGTATCTGAGAGTCGTCATTCTTTGTTCAGACATAGTGAAGGCAGGAAATCTTAAAGCGTAGATACCACAGAGTATCTACATCGCGTTGACTGTGTCCATTCCCCACTGGTCAAACCGACAGCATTCCTCCTTTGCTGTATGTCCAACTCCGTGGCCTAGCTGAGACTGAAGACAGGCATGTAAATTACACTCACTTGAGGCACCTTGCTAGATCCCTTCTGGGTATAGTTAGCAGCCTATCCAAAGTAGCAATGCCTACTTTGCCTTTATAATGGCAGCGGTAGCCTGAGTCGCACACAAGTCTGTCTCTGCGTGGCTGCTCTGGTTGCTACGAGAAGTATATCGACAGCATGTTTTGCATTATGGGCACCTATATGGCGGCAGCTCCAAAGAACCGGAATTGCACTTTCAAATATTGGCCCAATTTGTCACTTTATTCAGAAATATTCCCAGTAGAAGGCTGTACCTGGGGTGGCCGCCTTATTTTATTCAGACAAATACTAGCCACGTGTGATTGGTTTGAGAGTTTGGAGAAGGCAGGTACTCGCAGGTGCCCAGGGAATGGTGACAATCCTACTAAAACCAGTGTATGCTGTTCTGTTAAGAACTGCTACCTGCCAGTAATGCCGTGCTTTTCCTCTAACGCTGTGCCTCTCCTTCTCCGGCCCCGGCAGGCTTCGGATCCTCAAAACCTGGGGGGGGCTTATTCTGCTGCATTTGCTTTCTTTATTGTGGTGACTTAAATGCGAGTCGCCAAAATAAAGAAAACAAACAGATTTTTCAAGCCCAACGGCAGGTTTACTGCCCCCCCCCTTCGCTGGCTCCAGAGGGTAGGCGGCTGCCTACCTCGCCCACTCCCTGGCACCGGCCCTGCTGGGAGACAGACCAGAGTGCAACAGACATGCACTCCGGGCTGATTTTTTATTTATTTATTTTTTTGAAGGAGAGGGAAAGCGTGTCTAATGAAGAATTGTATCAAAACAAAATAAACAGGCTCGTTAGAACATTCCGGTTGTATCATTTCGGGGATCGTGGCAGCTCAGCAGGTCAACGCACATGCTGCATGCAATTGGGTGATCTTTTTCATTTCCAGTTTCACAGGAGCATCTCACGTAGCGAGACAATAGCTCCTTTGGAGGTCTTTGAATTCACTGCCAATCTAAAAGGGTGCTGCAGCCTGGGCAACTCGTCTGCGTTCGTGTGCTGCAAGGCACATAGTTTCTGTGTTTTGCAACATGTAGGCCTGTCTCTGTCTCTTGAAACCTTCCTCCTGCCCCACCCCACCCCTCTCCCCTTTACTGGCAGTGAGGGCTCCGCTTTCTATTCGAGATCGCGGACATGGCTTTTCACGCGCAAAGAGATAGCATGCCCTGTAAGAACCCCCCCGGTCTTTGTTGCATGCAGAGTGCGTGTAATGGGAGCCGGAGCGTGCGCGCAGTGACATCCCTGCACAGCCCTCGGCTTTTCACGCACAAAGAGATAGCATGCCCTGTAAGAACCTTCCGATCTTTGTTTCATGCAGAGTACGTGTAATGGGAGCCAGAACGTCCGCGCAGTGACATCGCTGCACAGCCCTCGGCTTCTGTACTATATTCAACTAAGAGCAAGCTTTTTGGTGCTCTTTTCCCTTTCAAATAATCCACAATCGCCATACGTCATTACACCAGTAGAGACATGCAGCCGGAGAGATGGGTCTCCTAACGTTACGATCTGTACAGTCCGAGACAGTTAATAAGTAGCGCTGCGGTGCAGCGCAAGGATCTATACAAAGAAATGTTGTCCTGACCCTAACAGCAAGTAAATTGCACTGCATAATGTAAAAAAAGTATCGTTGCCCTGCAAAGAAATCAGCTCTTTGGGTGAGCACTTGGGTGGCCCTGAAAAGGGCCGTTTGTGCGAGATATGCGTGAGCCTGCCTTCCTTCCTGGCTAACGCGCCGCTTTACTTGCTGCCCTTGCCACCCGCCTTGTGGCTCTCGGTTTTCTTGGGCAGCAGCACGGCTTGGATGTTGGGCAGGACTCCTCCCTGGGCGATGGTAACTTTGCCCAAAAGCTTGTTCAGCTCCTCGTCGTTGCGGATGGCGAGCTGCAGATGTCTCGGGATGATCCTGTTCTTTTTGTTGTCCCGAGCAGCGTTGCCGGCCAACTCGAGGATCTCAGCCGTCAAGTACTCGAGAACTGCAGCCAGATAGACTGGGGCTCCAGCGCCCACCCGCTCAGCATAGCTGCCCTTCCGGAGCAACCTGTGCACACGGCCAACTGGAAACTGCAAGCCTGCCCGGGAAGAGCGGGTCTTGGCCTTTGCGCGGGCTTTGCCTCCCTGCTTGCCGCGTCCTGACATGGCTTACGATAACGAGGGCAGCAACCGAAGCTTCTGCAAACGGGAAGAAACAATAAAAGCAGCGCGGCTGCAATCTCATATAAACACTCGGGCACCACCCGGATTGGCTGACATCTAGGCTCATAGCTGTTCTCCATTGGGAAGAGGACGGTTTGTATGCACCAATCAGAGCACGGGGCCTGGGGGGAGGGAGGGAGGTGTTTCCTGTCAGAGAAGAAGTGACAAGCTATTGACTGAACGGGCCAATGTACAGGCGAGGAGAAGCGCAGCCGATTTACAGACGCAGCCTATAAATACGCTGCGCTTTTGGGATGCGCTTCATTCAGTACCTGAGACGCCACACTGACGTCGCTGAAGATGCCTGAACCCGCCAAGTCTGCCCCAGCTCCCAAGAAGGGCTCTAAGAAAGCCCTGTCCAAACCGCCCAAGA
>JAWWEG010706866.1:0-12567 GCA_035582685.1 Amphiuma means | reverse complement strand
TTTGCACTTGTGCTCAGCACACATTGCTCGCACACACTACATATGTATCACATTATTTTGCTATTTTTCTAAAAAGACACTCAAGGAGAATATGCTTGGTGGTATCAAGCTCCCTCTATGCACATGGGCATTATCTGTTGTCTCGTGATCAGCTATTTGCATATTGATGCATATGGAACGGTAGAATTCACAATCTGAACTTCAAAAATCATTTGATTATATTCACATGTGGAATTATTTGCCATTATGGATCCCTGCCAATAACAGTCTGAGAAAGGGGGGAATTCTGGCACCCCTGCTTTTTAATATGTACTGCTCTGGCCTCTCTTCTAAACTGGTGATGGTGGTGGATTCACATCCACCCAAGCAGGGCTCTGTTCCTTTATTTATGCTCTTGTTTGCAGATAACTCTATTCTGCTGTCAAAAAGCCACCAAGGGATGCAGAGCCCGATTGATTCTTTGAATGTTTCAGGAAAATGATTTAGTTATGAACCAGACCAAAAGTAAACCCATATCCTTTGGCAAACTGAAGACCCAATGTGGTTGGAGACTTAGGGGAAAAAGCCATGTACAGGAGTGTCCTGGTGGTGCGGCAGTGTTACTGCCAGTGGTAATTCGTCAGTAATATCACCTCACTCTAAATCTGCCTGTTAATATATGTCTTAGACTATTATAATAAACTGCAAAGCATGATTCTGGATTTGTGCAAAGGTCATGGAGGCTGATTCAGAACAACAGAGCTTTCATTATATTTAGCCAAACATACTTGAATCTCACTTAAAAGGAGGAATAACCTTTGTCCATATGTTTAACTAGTATAACTCATGATGTACCAGCAATATTTAAAGGCAAGCAGCAACTTTCTGCACACAAAGCACCACTTACAACCCGAGATGGGAGACCAAAAAATTATCCCAGAAACTTCCATTCTACCATCTCAACAGGGTCCATGGATATAAAAGCCTAGACCTCCGTGAGGTAAAGTAGAGCTTTATTGTTCATTCAGTTGTAGGTGATGCATTTGGTCTTGAAGGCAATGTGAGCTATTCAGATTACTATAAGCCATCATTAATTCAATAGCAGATGCAGAATCTGAATTAAGAACTTCTAAAAAGAGGGCACACTCTTGCCTGATTTCTTCCCACAGTTTATCATGAGTAAGCAGAGTCTCTTTATTTTTTTTCTATTATTGCTTATCTCGTTTACATATGTGATGTTACAACTCAATGGTCTATTTTTTCGGCCGCTTAAGATTAACACTGTTAAAGGCAAATGATCACTTTCCAGTCGCCACCAAAACTTAATATTACACCCCCAACGGCTTACATCTATCTCCATATAATCTATGATGTTCCCCCACCTTCAATTAAAAAATATATCAACCATTGGACTATCATAACTAAACCACCATTTAATGTGCTTAAATCTTCTCCATGTAACATGTGTAAGAACACTTTACCAGCAGCTTTCTGTTTAACATGTGAGAACTTTAATTCATTTATAGCCCAAATTTCCTCTTCCACATCTTCACCTGCATTGACTACCAGAGAAGCATCCCTACCAGAGCATAAATATCATCAGCAAAAATATCAGTCTGTAAATGTCATAGTTACTATCAGGCATCTGCATCTGATTCCTCTTTAACAGCTTCTTAAAAAAATGTTAATGTTTTAGAATAACTACAGCTGTCCTGCTCATTGACAGAAACTTTAAAATATGTAGTGTAATTACCCTTATGATCTATCATCGTTAGCTACTGGATATTAAAGTCTTCAACTACAGTTTCTTTAATATTAAAATCTAAATCTATGGACAACCAAATACACAGGCCTCCCAAATGTCTGCCATTCTTACCTGATCTGAATCCTACAGAAAGTGATGTATCCATTTATATTATATTTTTCACTGGGCCAGGACTGAAGGCAAATTATATCAGACAGGTGTATCCAATTTAACCAATCTTGATGAGCCATTCTATCACCCAAACTAGCTGCATTCCCAGAGATTATGCTGATTTGACCTTGAACCCTTTGCGTGGGCATCTAAATATGTTCATCTCTGCTATCTTGGGGGGAGAGGTAAATATTCAATCCCTGTAAGAGTTGCAAAAGCTGCTAGTCAATTTTGCAGAAAATGCTTCCCAGGACAGTGAACTCAAATGATTCTGCTGCTGCAATTTATCGTCCTCTGATTTATGGAGTGAAATGGTGTCCTCTGCTGACATTACAGTGTTATTGGATAAGTTGATAACACACGTGTCCTGAGAGGAATGGAGTAAGCATACCCGTCTTTTCCAGCATTTATAACAGCCAAATTTAAAGGGGGAGTTAAATCCGTACTTGTACTAGATGTCATTTCTGGAGGACTATCTTGTGAATCATTCTGTACCAGAAGGGACACTTGTTTTTCTGTCTCAACCAATCTTCCAGTATGTTTAGGGGATTCATCCTTTAGTTGTCTCCACTGTGCTTGTTTCTCCTTACATATATTATTTGTTTTCTGAATAGGATTTATTTTCCTAACCTCAATCAGGGAACTACACCTATTCCATTCTAAGGGAAACAAGTACTCTCCTGCACACACTTTAATAACAATTCTGGGGGCGGAGCTAGCAAACTGCAAGATGGCCACGTTCACCTGTACCTCCGTTGAGTGAATCTGCATTGGGGCCTGATTATGGCTGTTTAGCCCTGCGTTACAGAATCTAGGGTAAACAAGGTGCGGAGATCGAGAGGAACCAGCTGTAAAAACTGGTTTTACTGAAGAAGCCCTGGGTGCATGTTACCAAAAAGAGACCCGGGAAGTGCAGAGTGGTGCATATTTAAGATGGTGGCTTCCTGTGAGTAGAAGTGCTCTGAAGAAGAGATCTCTGCTCCAGCAGAGGTGAGAGGCAGAGGGGCACCAGATACTAATGGTAATGCATGGTAATCTGGGGGAAGTACCACCCCCCAGTAGACAGATAGAGTAGTCTGTCACGGCAACAGTGCATGGTGGGATCACTAGCCTCCGAGGTCCCTGATGTGCAACACGCAGAGTAAAATCACGCTGGAATTGACCCCACTGAACAGCTGACAATTCCATTGATGTAATGAAGGTCTAGGAGTAATTATGCCCTCCAAGAAGCAGCAGAAAAATGTCCCAACTGAAGATTTTTTTGTCCCTCGGTCCCAGCCAATTAAAAGTGATGCAAATATTGCACAACCAGGAGGTGCTGAGTGCGATGTAATGGAAGGAATGAACATGGTAGTTCAGGAAATTCTGCAATCGTTAGCATCTGTCCTCACAAAACTAGATGGATTGGGGTCCAAATTCACTGCCCAGGACACCGCGCTGAAAGAACTAATGGGCAGGATGGAGGTGGTAGAAAAAGCGGCCACATCGCAAAAGGCACAGTTAATAAAAATGGAGCCAAGTTGTATCCCTCCGTGAATTTGAGAAAATGGAGAGGGAATTCCGGGAGTGCACAGCTCGGACAATCATGAGTATGGAAGCCAGGATTGACAAGCCAGAAGACGCAGCTCGGGAAGCACGAGTGTGTGTACTGGGGTTCCCCTTAATTGATGCTGGGAGATGAAGACCTAAGGAGAGCCTTGGGATGCTTTCTTGGGGCAATGTTGCCTGGAATATCTGTAGATGCGGAAGATTTGTTCATGGAAGCGCACAGGCTCCACACAAAAAAGAGCACGACAGGAGACCAAACCGTTAGGACTGTGCTTGCCACCCTGCATAACCCAAAGGTCAGATGTCTGCTTTTGAAGGAGATTTCTAAATGTAAGAGGCTGGAACACAGAGAAAGCAGGGTGCTTGTCTTCCTGGACTTAAGCCTTGGATCCTTATCAAAGAGGATGGAACTGTTAACGGTCAGAAGGGAGCTTGTCAAACAAGGGATCCAGTCGATGATATTGTATCCAGCTAGACTCAGGGTGGTACACAATAAAAAGCAGTACATGATCACAGACATTGTGGGGGCAAAGCGATTTGTAGATGGGCTATCAGTAGAGGGGGATACTTAAATTGGTAAAAGTGGGTTACCACAATGCAGTAAGTGACCCCTTTATTTTTGTAAAAGTGACAACCCAGAAGACGTGGGCACGTTAAGTAGAGCTATGACTATAGCTAAGGTTTTTTGTTAAATAAGTGTTTAGTTAAGTGATTTGGAGGCCGGGATCATACTACCCCAATATATGCACTTCTGGGGGGTCGGAGTGTAAGGAGGATTATGTTTTTTTAGAGGGACTTCATGGAATGGAGTTATTATGAAAATGAAAATGTGCTTAACATTGATGGTTTGTAATCATTTGTCAATGTGAATAATAAAAAGATTTATTGCAAAAATAACAGTTCTAATATAATTAATTAATTTAGCTGGGTGATGATATCCAACTATAAAAATCAGCAGATTTAAATATGATCAAAACACAGTCCCTTTCCCAGTCATACATACACACTTTGTACACCCTTGAATATCTTACTTGGTGAATGCTACATGAGATGGAACTCAGATCCCTAACAGGGCAAAGAGATATATTTTTGAGCCAGAATAATATTTTGTTACATAGAGAATCCAGAGATTCCTGCTGATCACCTCTTAATCTCGGGACATTATCCAATAAACAAGAAAATGGCAACATAGCCCTGCTAATTCACTGTTGTTTCCCTGCTCCCAAGATTTGAGATTCATGAATATCTAATAAATTATGTATTCCTGTATGAGTAGCAACTGACAGAGTTCAATTTGTGAAACATGGCCAACATTTGAGTCAAAGCCTACACTTTCCTGTGGCAATCTAGCACTAATTAAACCAACGCTATTTGATCTGTGTTTAAAAGAACCCACTCCGTTTGCCCCGTCCTATCTGTGTTAATATTTAGATAGCTGCACACCTTTAGTTTATTTACTAGACAATTACCTCTCACCAAAACATAATAATCTGGTCATCCATCTTGAAACGATTTCCACAAAAATTGCCCAGTGGTGGAACAACTCTTTACACAACTAACAACTTTTACTGCAAAGTATTTAATTTCCCACTTATATAAGTTTGATAATCTATATAAACCGATGGGCCACATTATTAGCAAATTGCGTTAACCAGGCCATTATTTCTGACCTCAGTTCGTCTAACCTTGTATTCTGCTTCTTTGGCAGTGTAGTAAGATGACTAATGAAATTCTAATAGGACCTGGGTGCCAACATTATGGACATCCTCTTACAGCTTCTTATCTTTTCCTATAATTAAAACCAACAGTTTTCCACCTCTTTGCCACTTCCCTCTTTCCAATATGTATGTTGCTGGTCTGTATTTTTCCTTATAATTAATTTTTCCAACAACTTACACATATCTGTATAAGACATACATTTATCAGCAATAAATAGGACAACAAATCCTCCCCTGTAAAAGTTTCAGACAAAAACAAATATATTATGTTTTTATATGTCCTGCATCTTGAACTGAAATTCCATGTTGAATTACATCAATCATCATATAAACTTTATTCCCATCTGATGAAATATTGGGAGCCCTGCTAGCTTCGTCAGTTATCTCCCTATAGATTTCATAATTTAAAAGTTCAAAGAAACATCATAAAGGATTCAGAGGATTTACTTCACTATATACATCATTGCCATTCACTGTGAATTGTATGTAGCCTCTCTTACGCACTGAATTGGGAATCTGCTTTGATAATGAAGAGCTCGAATTCTATAACACCAGTTGTCTATTTATCACATCTGCTATATTCTGGAGATCTCTAAGAGATGTATTACTTATTATTTTTTGTCTTTTTTCCCTTAATTCTTTTTACTAGATTGCTGATTATCATTACCCTCTGATCTAATCACATGGTCCTGCTTTTCTTTTCTCCAGCTGATCAATATTTATCTTTGATAATTCCTCTTTTCTATTTTCCCTTTAACCCTATTCCCTACTAGTTTGTCCCGAGCTGATAAAGAACATTCCTTCAGCTCAGCCCTGAAGAACACATTAAACAAACACTCCTTATCGGCACCAACTGCCTGACTTTCACACATTCTTATCAATAGGGAAAAGAGTTACTCTAACAATTATTAACTCACTTTAGTGATACCGAGCTCACATCTGCACACTAACAATAATCACTATATGCCTTTCTCTGTACAATGAAATCCCATAACAAGTAAGAACATAAATAAAAAAGCTAACAGTGTGCCAACTAATCAATATAAATAAGATCACTTATAAAATACTCTAATAAATAACAGATACCCTAAAGAAGAAGTAGTGTAACCTGCCACGACACATTGTCCCTCTGGCCAGACGGCATATTGATGTTGCACTTTGCATGCAACACATGCAACTCCCATGTGCCTCCATTGCTCAGCTCCAGCAGCTCCTTCACATTTACAGTTCTTCTCCAGACAATAATTTAATCACAGTGGATATGACCCAGAGGGATAGGTGGATAATGGTGCCTTGCAACCCACACAGTCAAAGCACAAGCAATCCAATATGGCTGAGTTTTTCCACCAACCTCATCTAGCTTGGCACAATGCTAGCACTGAGGATACTGAGCGGTCTCACAGATCATGGCAGTAGGGACCACAGCACAGAGATGGGGAAACAATACCTGATGGAGTAAAAGACAAGAGAGGTTTAAAATGTTAGCAGCCATATTTTGTTTGGCAAAAACATGGGCATGTTCACATGCAAAGGCCCTCAACAAGATCCTTACTGAAATATACTGTGCCTCTTTGTCCTTCTAGCCTGGTCCAGGCACCACATCTTCAGCCTGGTTTGTCTCCAATCAGTGGAACAGTTGAAAGTTCAGTTTGAGGCTACACCTCCCAATAAACTGACCCAACATGGATGCTAAGTATATAATGATATCCCACATTGATTGCTAAGTCTTTGACAGTGCGTGGCCTCAGTTTGGATTATCTCTAGGAGGAATATCATCTAAACTCTCAAAAACCATCACTCAATGTTTCCCCAGCAATATTTTGAAGTACAAGGTAAAGAAATTAGGTCTTGAAAGATTCTTTGCTTACATCTCTTCACAGTCACAATAAGGCGACCAGTTACACTGCAGCCATTACTAAGCCACGGTTTAGCACCCATTCACTTGCATGAGTTATTCCACAACTGGATTTGTCAGTCTCCAGTATGCATGCAATAAAGTGTTTGAACAAACATTCTGGTAATGACAAGAACCTGTAGCATGAGTCAGTCTTTGTTGGAAACTGATTCATAGATCCGATTGTTTTGTCTGGTGTTTTCTGGTAACAGATCTAAATTACAGAAGCACATTTGGATTTCTGGTACTGTTAAAACCTACACAGAGGAAACTGTGTTCTTGAAAGAAGGCTCTACAAACACCATTTGTGTTAGTGTAGTTCAATACATTTAAATGTTTACCTCTCTGCCTGTCCCGATTTCCTTAAAAAATTTGCAAATGTAGGTACCTTAAGGGTTTCACCCAGAACTATGATGATCAAGCATGAGGTGTATGACCTCCAGATGGGGTCTCCATTATCTGGATAAATAGTCTTTGATCTCTTTTTGGCAGAGACAGGTGGTCTCGGTGTGAGTTTTTAGAGATTTCCACATTCCCCCAATCTTCCCTCTGAAGAGAGTTTTCTTCTTTCTAAGAACAAACTGTTGTGAAACATCAGGGTGTCAATGCTGCTGGTGTTAACTTTGGACAAACAACAATAATTGTGTTGTTAAATCAAGCAAAACACTAAGGTACTGTAACTAACAGGGAATATACCTTGGTTTTTATGGAATATATCGTCTAAAATGAGCAAATTAGACCAACTACACTTCTCATTTCGTAATTTAGGTATCTTTCATCCAAGGCTGAACTTTTAAATATGACCACATATTTTCTGAATCTTGTGCTTAACTAATGTTCAAGTATGTTTCTTTCATGACAGATCCCAAATTGGCTTCACACAGATTAGGAATGCATTAAAGTGATCCTAAATGAAGGGTGGTTGTGAAGGCTTTAAGAAACTCAGGATATGGCCTTCAATCCTTCAGCATTAATAAGATTCTCCGTGAGCATGTTTTGGTGAAAACACTATTGCCAATAAACAAATCCATTAAACTGCAAGTCTGCCGTTAACTAAGGCCGGGTAAGACCCAGTTCAAAATTAGTGCTATCATTTCTACTACTTACAAAAACTTTAAACACCTATGAATGCCTTTATATTGTCAAATATCTGGCAACACCAAGATTCTCCATCATACCACATGCTCCAACTTCGGAGACCGTCAGCATCAGAGACTAGCAATAAAATGCAAAGTGCCAGTTTACCATATTTTACAGTGAAAGTCACCAGGCCCAATGACCGATTATGAGCCTGATATATCCTTAGTTGCATCTGAATCCTCAGAAAAAAGGATTTCCTACAGTCTGTGTCTGAAGGGAAATAGGAATATATCCGTTCCAATCTTATTCCATTTAACAATAGTCACTGTTTGAATCTAGACATCTGTTGATTTAGCAGAGTTGACTGAAATAAAACTTTTTCTGCAGTAATCTTTAAATATTACAGTATCAGCTTGAGGGTCCAGCTGTGTGATTGATTATGAGATTATCACTTGTGTATGTTGTCATATCGACTCCCAAACAGGCTGGAAACAAGTCAGATTGGTAGACTACCTAAAAGCTATGCTGACACCCACAAATAATTCCTTTCCATCTAACTGACTTCATGATTGCATGGTCAGCATCGATGTACATACCACCCATCAGGTTAGCCCATCCCTTCAATAAGAACGATATGCCAAGCTCTCCATCTATATCTCTTATTTTGAGAACTTCTCACAAATATGCATTCCCTAGAGCATCTAGTCCTCTAACACAAAACCTTACAAAAGTACATAACCAAGAGGCCATGCCATTTGTTCTGAACTCCCAAGGTCAACTCCAACCTACCACTACCAAACACAATGCAAATTCCATAATATTTACACCTCTATTTCCCATAGTTCATATAATTGACAAGGCCATTTTTCTGAATTGTGAGTTAATCTTCAGTATGCCAGACCACACCAGTCCTAGACCATATAAACTCTCCTGATTTCCTCAGTGTAGTGTATCTTCCAGCAATGCATGGCTGCTCTAGGGAGAAGCAAGGGGGGAAGGGGGACATTTGCTTCTATATAAATTTAAAAAAAAATGAGTTTAATCTTAATAGAGAAGAAATTCTCTCACCAGAGTATTCAGAATCCCTATCCAATGAGAATGGTATCAATAAATGGATCTATATAAATGATGTTGAATGGCAGTGCAAATACTGCTACCCCTACTGACTGTATTATTCCAAAACCAGCTTCTGGTCAAGTCTCAAATACTAGACGGTAATGTGCTCCATATGCTCAACTCCTCTCAGAGGACATATACATCTTTGCATGGAATGCTTCTCCCGCTCTCCTTTCTTCTCTCTCCTTTCCACCTAACTTACTAAGCACCTCCCCCAAAGCTTATAACAATGGAGTTCCCTTTAGTGCAATTTGGCATCTTCAGGCATACAGTTGCACTGTGAGCTATGTAAATGTCCATATCAAATCTGTGTTCAGACACAAGAATTCATCACTCGAATTGCCACTGCAACCATGCTCAATCTGCTAAATATTTGGAATATGTGCCCTAACATCCTTAGTCTACCTTGCTTCTGAGTAAATTCTATTACTGTGGCCACTTACTGATGGGCCTCCACCTCTACTCCTTCTCTCCAATCAACATAGTACTAAACTTTGCCACTTTTACCCTATACAATCTACCTGGCTATTTTCCCACTTCCAACCAGCATCATAATGTAAGCTGGCTCTCCATGCAGAACCATTCCCTGTACAGGTTTCTGCTGCTCATCTTTAAATCTACCCATGGTCTGGCCCCCCACATGGTGGCCTCAGTCATACTCTACTGTTCTACTCACACTCTGCACTCTCTCACTCTCTGCAACCAGACCGTCCGTCTCTTGTCTTCCCTGTGGAGCCTCTCATTTTTGGTGCATTGAACTCCTGGCGTCAGACCACTAGCACTGCTTTCCCACTAAGGTGAAAGTCATATCACACCCGTCCCTTTCAAAGCTGCTCTGAAAGCGCACGTGTTTACTCAAGAGCACTCACCAGACAACACCTGCATTATCTCCCCACAGCCTGCTTGAAAAATGTATATTCCCTGAGCAATGAGAACTGTATATACTGCAGGGATGTTGATAACAAGGCACATATTCTCAGAGCTGAAAACTTTAAATATTGTACGTGCATTGTAAGGATGAAATTGTTTATTGTAATAAATTATTGCATGACCAGGCCCTCCCTCTCCTGCTGTTCTCCTTTCACACCTCAGGTACAGCGCCCCGCAGGGGACTTTTAGGTACAAGGTTTCTTACCGAAGCCCTTTTTGCCTAATAAAATACTGGATGAAATGCAAAGATGAAACTCATGCTCAACTAGAAACTGATCGAAATATGGAATATTATCCATGGCTTTTTGGGGACACAGTAGAAAATGTTCAACTTCCAATTAGGGCTGTGCAACTTTTACCTCTTTTGGAATGTGTATTGTTAAAGGATGGTGCTTCAGAATGACAACATGCACAGAACGTCTCCTTGAGAATTGTATTGCTCTTTTGATACAAATTAAATATTGTGTTGCATAATTAATTAGCTGCCCATGCTTTAATAAAACTAAAAACTATCTATATTTAATTAATTGAGTATTGGGGCATGAACAGGCATTCATTTGTGCATATTCACATTTCACTCAAAGTCCAGTCCATAATTTACTGAGTTGGAAAAAAGCATGCTGGGTCTAAAATTTTTCAAGATTCCCTCCCCTCAATTAGCCTTTCAAACCCAACAGTTAATTCACGTATTTATGATTTAGTATTCTTTTACTCTTAACATTACTTCATGATTCTTCTTCCAGACCATTATAGGCAGTATTCTCTCTTGCTTCTCAGCAGTCTTAGCAAAGCAGTACAGTCCCTGGTATGGTCATCAGTATACCCTTTTGACTGATATATTTCTGTCATTCACATTATAACCATCATTCACTTGTAGCCCACCTCACTGGGCTGACATCCTCTGGACTGTTGGCAAAATTCTTTTGAGTCTCAGCATCACCTTCTGTCAGGTACATTAGATTCTTTAGTGATTTCACAGAAGTGACAGCCTCCAGGCAGTTCCGGGATTCTAACTGTGCAGCTTCAATCACATGGTCATTTTTTGGCGCAGTCCAAGCTACATAGCAGTAGCATTTGTGAGCACTGCAAGTGTCTGTATGGTAAACGACCACATGGTTAATGTAGGCAACTCTCCAGGCTTTCTGAGAATCTCTTCTGGACTTCTCTTTTATTTTCGGTCATGTTTTCAAGCTTCTTTGGTGAGTTCTCTCTCTTGGAGACTGGTCTGATAAACTGCAGATTATGCCACCCTCTTCACACCCACTCACACTAGAAGTGTCTGCATCTTCTTCCAGATGATTTCTTGACATCTAGTCCATTGGGAATGACACCTCTTCAGCCTCCTCACAGCTCCCCATGATGTGATTATAGTTTCCCTCACAAATGGTAAACAAAGCAACAAAACATTTTCAGATATCTACAGGCATAGAGGGCAACCACAACTTCTCATGTCTGGCTCCTCTCTACCTGTGAACTGCATTCACTCTTCTGTCCCCCATTTAAAAGGCCATGCCCTCCAGGGGTCTTCTTACTCCTGTAGTTATCGCTGATGTCTGATTTAGGGGGTCATTATGACTTTAATTTGCAGTATACCGCATTTTGGGTAACCACATCCAACTTTGTCAGATGTGGTATTACCTCAAAATTTCAGTAACCGCAAATGTAAAGCTGCAAAAAATTAACATGGGACTAGCCTGCATTGAATGCAGGCTGGCCACATCTTTATTGATGGAATGGGCAGGGGGCAGCATAAAGTGCAGGGCTGTGCTCCTTGAGCGCAGCCATGAACTTTATAATGTAGTGACAGCCCCGGCAGGGGCTATCACTATAATTATAAAACATTGCAGCACCACCCAACTTTGCCTAACTCCGCCTGCTCTGAGCAGACGGATTTATGGCAAAGAAAAATTTTGTACTGTGCAACATTTGGAGTACCACATTATTTTTACAGTAACACTGCATGGTTTGCAAACCTCACCATGCGGTGTTACCTTTAATTTTGCAGATTGCCTTTCCCATTAAGACTGCATGCTTTCATGCCGTCTTACCAGGAAAGGCAATCAGCATTGGAGGTTGTAATGAACCCCTTACTGTGGAAAAAGAAAGCAGCCATCTCATTTTATTACTGTCTCCTAACTCAAAACAACTAATGTCCAATACCACTCTACCAACTGACCAATGATGCAAGAAACTTCTATCTCACTGATTATAAAATTTTTGCTGGGGACTTCTAACAGCTAGCTACTCAGTTATCCAACTGGTAAAACCAAAATAGAATGGGTCGTAAAAACTCTGCCACTTAGCTCTGAAAGATTCCTGCAAATGCAAAATGAAAACAAAACAAGTAAAAAATATATCACACAACCTGACTGAGGCACAAATCTGCC
>JAWWEG010705756.1:0-12609 GCA_035582685.1 Amphiuma means | reverse complement strand
TTTAACCCTTTGTGACCAGCTTGATCAGGGGCCTGGAAACACTTCTCCAGGGCCTCCTCCTCTTGTGGCACAGGGGTATTGTGTGTGGAGAGGCTCTGCCTGCTACCAGTAGAGTCTGATCCACCACATTGGCATCTCTGGACTGTGCGCCATGAGACAATAGAGCCCCCCCTCCCTCCTCTCTGACATAGGTACATATGTATCATAGAGAGCCTGCACTGCATGCGATTTTAGGTACAGCTGATAAGGTAGGCATGTAGCATTTCTTTATGCACATCTAGCCACAGTTTGCAGTATGAATTGCCACCCATGTGTATGGGTGGAGCTCTATATGCGACGCCATTACAAAAATCTTTTCCTTACTGTGCTGTTCGCCAATGCCACCAAAGGGCTTTCCTGGCCCTGTAGATGACTTCCTTCCCAACTTTGATTTTGTGTTTCTCCAGCAGCAGTCAGAGGATTTGAGGCATCGTCCACTCATCATCCTTGTGCATCATCTCATCAGTGAGTTGCTACTTGTGCCTGAAATGAAACAGTACAAATACATCATTATTGCACTGCGGCATCAAACATTGAAGTACACAGCTTTGTACAGCAATGTGCAGCCAATGGTGGGCCGAAGACTTACTTACTTATCTTCGTGCATTTTGGGCCTGTTCCTGGGGTGATCGCATCTGCATATGTGGTAGTATATTTTTGTCATAGAGACTGGGCATCCAATTGATGCAGCCAACTTATGGATTTTTGCGGCACTATATACTGCCGCAGAGAGTTCCTTCATTTTCCCGTTGAGCTCGGCACTGATGCATTTGGGCATTATTGTAGGTATTGTGGCCTGATCAGGAGCAGATGCACCTTTATGTCTGTTAAAACAGTGACAATTCCATGGAGGGGAAGAGGGATTATAAGCAAACACATTTCTAGGCAACGCTTTCATCAACGGTTCCACACAGCACCTGAAGCAGTCAGGAAGGGGGAAGGGAGGACTCCTCACCGAGTACACAGCACAGGTGTAAACACTGAAGCAAACCTCCTTTGAGAGGCCCTGAAAGAATATTGGCCCTGAAGATGCATTGATGAGGGGGATTCATGCAGGCTGGGCTGCACATGTGCCTGTTCCAGTTGCCCGATAGCTGGGATGCTTTCATCGACAGTCCCATAAAGCACCTGCAGCTGACTGGAGGGAGGAGGGAAGACTCCATGCCAACTGCACTGAGCAGGCACAAGCACTGACTAACCCTCCAGCTACAGACCCTGAAAGGCTATCAGCCCTGAAGATATCATGATGGGAGTGAGGTCGACTTATGCAGATGGCACAGTGCTGCGCCTGATCCAGTTTCCCAAAAGACCACCTGAATCCCGTACATCCAACAAAAGCAGAACAATTTATGTAGGCTGTAAGTTCATGCAAACAAGCAACTCTACCAATCAATAATTGTTACTTGTTGCAAAAGAAAGTGTGCACTGGTATTTGAACATGCAGGTGCATGAACGAGCCGGCGGAAATTTTTCTTTCACAGTGTCAATTACCTGCACATTTCTAGGTGACACTTTAATCAGTGATCCCACACAGCAACTGCAGCTGACAAGAGTAGGGAGGGGAGGACTCCATGCTGAGCACACAGTGCAGGCATAAATGCTCAACCAAACCTCATGTGAGAGGCCCTGAAAGATTATCGGCAAGCCTATTGGCCATCAGGATGCCACAATGGGGGAGGCGGGGACTCATTCAGATTGCACAGCACTTGCACCAGTGGACAAAAAGACAGGGACAAGGCTTTGCAATTGACTGTGTGGGAAGGAGCCATCTGCTGGCACAAAAGTAGAAAGCAATGTATCAGTGCAGTTAGCAAACATCGCCTAACACTGCTAACATCGCTGTTATGACCTTTCACGCTGAAATTTCAGACCAATATATTGAAATCATCGGAGCAACAGCCATATTAAGGGAAAGAGTTCTAAGTCTAGTGGTTACAGCTGCCATATTTAGAACCTGCAGACCAGGGTTCAAATCCCAGCTTAGCCACTTTGCAAAAATTGTGTGATTCTGCACAAATTACTTCATCTACCTGTGCCTCAGTTCCATAGCTGCAAAATTTGGAGTATGTTAAAATGTAATGTAAACATGCATAATGTGAAAAAAATGTATACTGTCCCAATTATATGTCCCTGTACACTTTCCCTTCATATCCTTGTTTCTGTATTCTGGTATCAACCGGACTCCATAATTGATACTGCCCTATCTAGAGCAACTCTTGATGAGATGCTTCTGATGCAATAAATGTTCTCTGTACAGAGTTCTGTTGCTTCGCAGCTGGGTTTGCATAACATAAATCCAACCACATACATACCCATATATGCCTTGGTGAGATCTTCAAATTGACTGGATAGGTCCACTACCTAAAAATTCAAGAGGGAACAAATATATTTTAACAGACACCTGCCAATTTGCCCAATGGGCTGAATGTCTGCCTGCACCAAACTCTTCTGCTCAAACAACAGCGGTCCTGGTTCTTAACCCCGTTTTCAGCAGATGGGGTTTACCTCTTCATATCCATAGAAATCAAGTGTTCATTTACTAGTGAAATTATGATCCAAGTCTGGGATATGTCAGGGTTAAATGCAGGTTACATATTTCATACAGACCACAGAGTAGTGGACTGATGGAAAGGCAGAACAAGGGGTCATTAGAAGGAATGCTTTTAGTGGTAAAAATGGTGCAAGTGTATTTTCCTCATTTTTTACCACCTAATTAAAACTTTAGTGAAAAATCAGTTTGAGTTAAAGGGGCACCATCAACCCTTAGACTGCTTCATTGCATGTGGTAGTTCAAAAACTGTTTATGTGTTGTTTTAGTTATTTTCTTTTTCACTGTTTTGTTTTTGAGATATTTAGAAAAAATAAATCTTAGCTGCCTAGGGTTCATATCCTAATGAACCACAGGCTGCAAAACTGGCTGTTGCTTTAGCTGATTTGCACCACTGAGGGGAAGCAGCCATGTACTTTCATTTTCACAGTTCTTATGAAGGTTTGTACTTGTGTTCAAAAACAAAAGTAAACAAATGTCAGTTCTTGTGGATTAGGATTTGTTTACTTTTGTTCTAAAAATGAATGCAAGCCTTCATTCACAAATGAAATGAGATTTGTTTACTTTTGTTTTAAAAACCAGTGCAACTCTTCATTCACAAATGAAATGAGATTTGTTTACTTTTGTTTTAAAAATGATTGCAAGCCTTCATTCACAAATGAAATGAGATTTGTTTACTTTTGTTTTAAAAATAATTGCAAGCCTTCATTCACAAATGAAATGAGATTTGTTTATTTTTGTTTTAAAAATGAGTGCAAGGCTTCATTCACATATGAAATGAGATTTGTTTACTTTTGTTTTAAAAATGATTGCAAGCCTTCATTCACATATGAAATGAGACTTGTTTATTTTTGTTTTAAAAATGAGTGCAAGCCTTCATTCACAAATGAAATGAGATTTGTTTATTTTGTTTTAAAAATGAGTGCAAGGCTTCATTCACAGATGAAATGAGATTAGTTTACTTTTGTTTTTGAAAATGAGTACAAAACCTTTAGAAGAATCCTGACAATAAAAGAGCGAGGTTGCCCCCCGACGTACAAATCAGCTAAAGCAAAAGCTAGTTTTACAGCCTGAGGTTCATTTGCATAGCAATGCTAGGTAGCTGAGATTTATTTTTTCTAAATATCTAAAAATGAAACTGTTTACAAGGAAATAACTAAAATAACACAGTTTCTGAAGGGCTGTTTGTTTATTGCATGCATTGAAGCAGTGTAAAGAGTGATATTGTCCCTGTAAGTGACAAATGGATTTTACAGAAAAGGTAGTTGTGTGTTTATTTCACCATGTGCAAAATCCCCAAATTTGGATAAAATCACAATTGCTTTTTGTGTAAATCCATTGTCACTTAACTCGAAAAGATTTTACACTAAAGTTATAATTACGTGGTAAAAAATGAGGAAAATACATTTACCACATTTTCTACCAATTAAAGCATTCCTCATAATGAGCCCCTAAAACTGTGATTTCAATTTAAAAAAAATTTGTCAGAATCTGATCCTACTTGAGACATTAAAGCCCACATTATGACTTTTTTTTGTAGAATATCACAATTGTGCATATCTCATCCGATTTTTGCAGATGAGGTATTACCTCACAATTGAGGTTACCGCAAAATGTGGTATTCAGCAAAAAAATAGTCCTCAAAAAATAAAATGGGGCCAGCCTGCATTTTGTCCGGGCTGGCCTCATGTTATTCAAGGGGTGTGCAGGGGGCAGCAGAAAGTGCATGGCTGCACCCCTTGAGTGTAGCCATGCACTTTAAACTGTAGTGAAAGCCACAGCAGGGGCTTTTACTACATTTAAAAAAAATGCCCCCACCCCAAATTGGCTGCAACTCTGCATGCTCAGAGCAGGTGGAGTTGCAGCACCAAAACAATGTGGTACTCTGCAAAATTAGGAGTACCGCATTTTTTGAGGTAATACCGCATGGTGTGTAAAACACACCATGCTGTATTACCTTTGATTTTGAGGATTGGATTTCACGGTAAGACCACATAAAACATGCATTCTTACTGTGAAATCCTATCCTCTTTCAGGCTCCTAATGTGTGCCTAAGTTGTCTTTTATTCTTATGACCATACATGCTAGTTCTAGTCATACGACTGGTGATAGTCCATTCACATTAAAGACAGGACATACCCTTAGATTCATGATTAACTTAATACATCACATTCCAGACAGTACCTTGACTTGTCCAATCTGAAAGAGCACGTATGCTCCTCTTTTGCTCAGAAAAATTTAGAGAAATCTGTATAAGCCCAAAAAGCATATTATGACAAGAAAACTACTCCAAAATCTTAGAACATTGGAGATTGAGTGTTTTATTTTAATTATAAAGCAAAGAAAGCATAGGACAGCAAGTTCTTATCCAAGTCGCTGGGTCTGTTTGAATAGTAAATAAGTCCAACTCTGTAACTTATCAAATAAAAATAGTAAAATGATCAGGAAAAATGATTTTGAAATTGGTACATCAGAAATAGTTGAAACCCTACCACCCAGCAGAAACATCATTGATGTTTAATGCGCATGCTTCACATTGATTTGTATATATTTCAATTTTAATGTATTTGTAAAGATTTTGTAATTAACTTAGCTCTCTTTTTGGTTTGAATTGCAGATATTCTTCTTGGTCAACAAAGGTAACCAGGTCCCTGTACAGTTAAGTGACTTTGACTGAACATAGAAATCACTGGGAAAGATCAATAAGTAAGATACTTAAAAAGTGGGAAGGATTATTAGAGATTGACAGATTGCATTTACTAAAGACATTCACTTAGTTGAGACATAGAATTAAGAGACAATATTACTTTTAGGTGACCCGGACTAACATTGGATGAAAACTAAAGATGTTTTTGGTAGCAACTAGATTTAGAAATATATAGAAATTGACTCAGACTACGTATAAAGAGTTACTGAAAAGACTCTTTTCTGGCGAAAGAACCTTTTGAAACTTTCAAGTCAACAGATCCAGTGAATTTTAAAGAAAAAAAACAGAGAGTTGGAACAACTGAAAGAATTTTAGTGTACAGGACTTTGAAGGGAAAAAGGACCATTTTAAAAAATAAAAACATGGTGTGAAGAATCAGGGACATGGGGGTGTGGGGTCTGCATATGTCATATTTGGAAATGGGCCGGGTGAACATGAACTCATTATTTCTACTGATTATTTGTGTTGTACATGGATATACAAAGTTTCAACCAGGTTCCCAATCTGGGATTATCTTGAAGGATACCGCAGACCTCCTTATTAATGAACCACAATTATTGACAAAGACAGTTGTGGTCTTTTTGCACCCTAAGAACACACTGATTAAACAATTAGATATAACCAAGCATACCAACAAAAATTCAATACAGAACATCGACACAGAAACTGAAATTGCTCAGGCAATGGTCACAATTAGAAAAAAACTGCAGTTCGTGCTATAAAGAGCATGAAAGATTCTAAACTGAGAGAGAAATGGGCCATTGCTGCAATAGTTTTTGGGGTGATTCCAATTTTGGGATTATTGTTTGGTGTTGGTACCACTGCAGTTAACTGAGCTATAGTAGGATAGCTGAAGGCTTCAATGGAACAATTGCAAGCAGATAGAGATGCTATTTTCCACAACTTAGAAGAACATCGAAGGATACTTAGGAGCATTAGCAAGATTATGCTCGAATTGTAATAGTGTTGAACATACAGGAGGACACATTTAATACACTCTCAATGGCAACTGACAACATCCACAACAAAATCGATTATGACTGGTCTATTATTCAACCAATTAAGTCTTTATTTTTGGATATTTATAGAGAGCTAGATAGCACTGTTAACAGTTTGATTTTAGGGCACGTACCAATATTTGGCCCCAGAACAGATAGGGATACCTTTGCACAAATGTCAGGTATTGCTGCGAAGGATATTCATATTAAAGTTATATTCCACATGGGTGTGGCAATACTTTTGATAGTGGATGTCGATCCTATGGAGTTGGCATTCTAACTTGTCCATATATCAGGCCTAATAATGTCTATCAATTGAGCAATGTTATTAATGGTCATCCCCAGTTTGAGTGTGGCGCTTTGAGCTCATTTGCTTAAAGCGCCGCACTCAAAATCATTTTTTGGATGTTTTTACTTCTGTTTCTTTATAGATAGGCTAAGGGTTAGCCAGTCTATAAAGAAATAAAAGTAAGAATATATATTTTACATTGCACATTTGAAATTACCAGCGCAATGTAAAAAAAGAAACATTACTGAAAGAAAAAAGAAACCAAGAAAAGGGGAGTTGCAGGGGTCTCCCCTGAAAAAAAAGTAAGTAAAAATAAAAGAGAAAGACAAACGGGGTCTGTGGGGGGATCCCCGCAATATTAAAAACAAAACAAAAAAGTAATAAACAAAAAATGCCTAAAACCGTGACGCTTTCCAGCACGGCGCTCAATGTGCCATGCTCAATTCACCCCAATCTGTTATTAATATGGTTAATGGTTAATGGTCCAGGTTTTTATATAGCGCTGACCACACTCGGAAGCGTATTGGCCATGCCATCAGTGTTGGTATACAACCCAGGGTCTGACAAATTTTTGATCCCAAAACTTGATGTGTCTCAAGGTGAAAGGAATAAATTATCTGTGTCATGGTAAACCATATTTAAGAAGCACTTCTGTGACCACATGTGGGATAACCAAGGCAGTGGTGCTTGAGACGTGTCAGGTTACTATTTCAAAGGTCACAAATGCTATGGACACTGAGGTAGTTCAGATTGGAGATAGGCGGTTGCTAGGTTCACTGATAAGTGAAACAATCACATCCCGACAAAATGGAATAATAGAGACCATTAAGATACTCTAAAATGTCACATGGGTGATTGTGTCTAGGGAACATTTCTTCACAGTACGAGGGTTTGTCCCTTTATGATCTTTCTAAAGAAAATGTCCAAATAAATTTAGAAATTCGGGACATCTTCAGAGGCCATGATTTGATCATTGGCGATAATCTCAAATATTTAATTATCCAAAAAGGTAGTAACGCTATATACCTAGCTATTTCAAAAGGAAATATGAAAATCCATGGTTTACATTACCATCCCACGGATCATGCTATGTTACCTACTGATTATTCATTGAAGTTTGGGATCCCTGAGATGGCGTTGGCAATCTTGACATTATTTGTTTTTCAATTGATATTACAGCATAAGATAAAAATACAACAAAATCTACTTGTTGCAATGTCGCACTGGTTACGCGGCATCTATTGAATTTTGAAGATGAATTTTAAAAGTATGGAATGATTTATTAGAAATAATTGATTAGCTTTCATAGTGAATAGAATTGCAGTAGAGTCATTTGAAGACAGTTGTATGAACTGAATTTTTGATTTGGTTCCTGACTTCTACACTATTAGGTTTAACATTAATATGCCTTGCCACACTGGCCCTGTCATAATGGAATTCCCTATTCAAATGGACAGAAAGCTGTGAGCATTATTCTGTTAACAATGTGCAATTTTCACTAATGTTCAATTCTTTTGTTTGTTAGGGAGGAGCATTATTTCACTTCATTTGCTCTGTAAGTTTGCCATGATTGTTTGATTTTCCAAACCTTACATCTCTACTGTTAGAGCTGGGGAAAGTGACTGAAAGCTCTAAAATCTGCCATCTTGGCACCAGTGTTGTCTGCTCATTCAGGCTCTTTAAGGGACAGGAAGGAAAACTGTGGGGTGCATGGAAGATTTGGGGGTGTTGCCTACACAGGTAGATGATGCAGAGAGGAAGGACAGGCACAGAGAGACATGACTCCTTTTATCTTTGTGTATGTGAAAGCCGGTAAGTGACTGAGACACAGAGACAAGCCTCAAACAGAAGCAGTTATTTTTCCTTTAGGCCTTGCAAAGAAGTCGTTTTCCGTTAGGCCTAAGTGAGAACACTCTCTTATGTAATACAATTCAGCGTAGCCTGATGCGTTTCTAAAATGCTGAAAGGTGTGCTTCACATGAAAAAGTGTCTTGTGGAATGTAGAAAGATACTTCAAGTAGCAAAAGACAAATGATCAAAGCCGGTGATGATGGAGCTGGAAGGCAGCTGTTTGCAATACAGAAAATCAAACAAATTCAGACTCTTCCCCAGTCCATGATTTCAGAAATTCAGACTCATCCACAGTCCCTGATTTCAGAAATTCAGACTTATCCCCAGTCCCTGATTTCAGAAATTCAGATTCATCCCCAGTCCCTGATTTCAGAAATTCAGACTTATCCCCAGTCCCTGATTTCAGAAATTCAGATTCATCCCCAGTCCCTGACTTCAGAAATTCAGACTCATCCACAGTCCATGATTTCAGAAATTCAGACTCATCCACAGTCCATGATGTTTGCATCTCTGGTAACATGGTGAACGACGATACAATTTGTTGAGAGGATGTACCGGACAGACCTTTGATGGAAGACCATTTCCAAGGGTGTGAATGAGGTAATGGGAGAATATATGTATCAGAAATTGGAAGTGACAAAGAAAATCACTAGGAGAGACCGCCAATCAGAAAGAGAGGTGTTGCCGGGCATAACCCAATGTAAGAGATGAGTCACAGGTTGAACAAGAAGAGAGATAAGCATAGCAGGAATGGCTGGGAAATAGAGAGAGACGTCCAATAAGAAGCAAGAAAGAGACATTGAGATCCAGACATGAACTAGGAACTGCTACCTCCCTGAGAAGAATGGGTCCAGCAACAACAGCAGCTAGACTGAGACCTGCAGCCATCCTGATATCTCGCCCTGGAAGCAACCACCCTGAGATTCTCCCTAGAAACAGTCATCCTGAGATGTCATCCTGAAACAGATACCCTGAGATTTCTCCCTGGAAGCAGCCATCCTGAGATCTCTCCCTGGAAGCTGCCCCCCTGGGGCCTCTACCTGAAAGCAGCCATCCTGAGAGCTCTCCCTGGAAGCAGCCATCTCTGAGATCTTTCCCTGGAAGCAGCCATCCTGAGATCTCTTTCTGGAATCAGCCTTCCTAAGGTCTCTACCTGGAAGGGTCATCCCTAAGATCTCTCCCTAGAAAGCAGTCATCCTGAGACCTGTGGTCTGCCTGATATCTGTCTTTGGAATGGCCTCCCTGCGATCTCTTCCTGGAAGCAGCCCTCCCTGAGATCTCTCCCTGGAAGCCACTTCCCTGAGCTCTTTCCCTGAAAGCAGCATCCCTGAGATTTTTCCTTGGACGTGGCCTCCCTGAGATCTCACCCTGGAAGCAGCTACCCTGTGATCTATCCTTGGAAGCAGCCATCCATGAGATCGCTCCCTGAAAGGAGCCTCCCTGAGATCTCTCCCTCAAAGTGGCTTCCGTGAGATCTCTCCAAGGAAGCAGTCACCATGACATTTTTCTCTGGATGCAGCCTCTCTAGAATCTCTCCTTGGAAGTGGCCTCCCTGAGATCTGCAGCCTCCCAGAGATGAAGCAGAGAAGCAAAAGAGGCCCAATGTCTGAAAGCAATAAACATTATTTTTTTTTCATGGTTCTCAGTTCAGCGGGGTAGTAGTAAAATCGAACAGAGATGCGTCATCCTGAACTCAGGATTATTTTGGTTATATCTGCATATTTGCTCACTACTAAGCATAGCTTGTCATCTTTGAACCAACCACCTAATGACAGTGGAAACTTTTAATTATTATCTTTATAAGTGTATAACTGATACCAGAACGAGATTGCTTCTAAGCTTTTTCTACCTCTAATCTCATTTATCTTAATATCTCTGTCCATGATATAAAAAGTCTCTTTTTCCAGACTGCATTGCTAGGAAGATCTTGATTGACCTAATTTCTCATAATTTGCATTCGTGCTGTGAGAATTAACATAAGTAAGAGATTGACTGTTTGAGTGGATTTACGGGGTCATTACAACCCTGGATGTGGTAAGTTTCTGAGGAAAGACTGCAAAAAAATGTGTGGTCCATCCTCAAAAAACTACCGCATCATTAAAGGTACCGAAAATGCGGTATAATCGCATTTTCAGTACCGCAAAAGAAACTGCATGAAGCGGTACACCACATTTTTTCACAATAGTGAAAAAATGCGGCAGGACTGCAAATGCGGTGTACCGCTTCAGCTGTATTCTGACCTGCAAAAAGGCAGTGTGATCACAATAAAAAGGTGCAAACACACCACATGTTTGGAGCAGGTGATAAGGACAGAAGAAGGTAAGTTAACCCCCCTGCCCACCCTTGTCTGTTACCCACTACCTCTGTCTGACACCCGCTACCCCTGTCTGTCACCTGCTACCCCGTCTGACACCTGCTGCCTCTGTTTGACACCCGCTACCCCTTTCTATCACCTGCTACCCCTGTCTGACTCCTGCTACCCCTGTCACCAACCTGCTACCCCTGTCCATCATCAGCTACCCTTGATTAATCTCTGCTGCCCCTATCCAATCCCTGTTACCTCTATCCAATCCCTGCTACCCCTATCCAATCCCTGCTACCCCTATCCAATCCCTGCTAACCCTATCCAATCTCAGCTACTCCTATTCAATCCACACTACCCCTATCCAATCCACACTACCCCTATGCAATCCCCGCTACTCCTGTTCTCCACGCTATCCCTGGCTACCCATGACCTAGCACTCGCACTTACCTTATGGTGATAGGTGATGTTGGCAGCTGCCTACATCACCAATATTCAAATGCCATAGGCGTTTGGGTGTCGGTGAGCCTATCACCATAAGGTATATGATAATGGGTGAAGTAGGCATCTGCTTACCTCACCTATTACCATGCACCATTTTGCAGCACACCCCATTGTATGCATATACCACTTTTGCAGTACACCACATGCTGCGCAGGAACCGCATTTACTGTACACCGCATTTTGTACAGCATGCGGTATACCACAATTGATAGTACTTGTTATCCCCTTAGCTGTAAAGCACCAGATCAGACCAGTAATAAGAGATTTGGGTGTTAGTCTCATCATAGAGTCATAGATTCTGTTAATTTCTTCTGTTATTTGGTCCCAGAAGAATGGTTGCATTTTATCACAGAAAATAAGCATATGAGAGAGTGTAGCTTTCTCTGTATAACACTTTGGACATTTTGTCATATTTTTATAGAAAATGAATATTTTTTCTGGGCTATAATATAATCTATTAATCGTATAAAAATGGTTTTCTTGAGGTATGCGGGTTTCAGTACTTGTTTAGCTATTTGCATGGAGCATTTCCATTGGTCTATATCTAAGTCGGGAAGGCCATCTTGATTCCACTTCAGAACAATAATAGAGTTGTCACTTAGATCAAAATTAAGGAGTGTATAGTACCATGTTGATACTGAGTTGTTCTTTGCTCCTTCCTCATACCAGACTCTTTCAGTCTCATGAGCCTGATCTAAGTCCGTGATGATTCTTGAGCACTCTGCAAGTGCATGTATTTATATCTGCGAAGAGGACAGCCATATTTCTCAGCTAGCTTTCCATATGGTAGCAGGATCCCTCCTGGGAATACATCATCTAATTGTGGGCTGCAAAGGGTGTGATCCAATTAGTCTTCGAAGATAGCCAAAAACAAACTATTTTTCCAAAATGGGTGGATAAGAGAACATAACAGTATATGAAAATGTTTTTTCATATCATTCCATACTTTATCCAGATTCTGCAGGCTTTTGTATTTAACACTTTTGAAAAAAATTTCTCCACCATCCTGTTTATATATACCCCTCATGGTTCATTGGGTATATCATAACTTCCCATATTTTTAATTCATCTGTAATAGAGGGTTCTGTTACAGCAGAGAAAAGAGTTGTGGATCTTTTTATCTGTGTAGTCCAGTAATAAAGCTGTATATTGAGCAGAGCTAAACCACACATCTCAAATTTTGCCCTAAGCTTCTTCCATGTTAGGAACGAGGTGCTGGACGTCGTGCAGCAGTGGCAGGCAACAGTGGTCACCACCAAAAGGGTAATAACAGGGAGTGACCAACGAGACCCCGTGGGTCACTAGCAGGTATAGATGTTCCGTAGGCAGGAGGCTGTAGAGATAAACAGATATAGAGCTTTATTAATGGAG
>JAWWEG010704646.1:0-12685 GCA_035582685.1 Amphiuma means | reverse complement strand
TGCACCCTCAGGCTCACTTTCTCCTCTTGTCAGTACGGTTGTAATTTCCCCTGAAATGTGCCAGAATTAATGTACATGGTGGGGATTCTGGAGGGACATGCAACAATGGTAGTATAGTTGGTATCCAGGTTACTGTTCAAATGGTTTTGTTATTCAGAACCTTCCTGTGTAGCCAAAGATATCGATTGCAGCGTATGTAAGAGTATGCTTTCAATATTAGCCTGTATATCACAAAGAGGTATAGCTAACAGTTCAGGGTGAGGGTTTTCTATTAAAAATAATTTAGTGGAAAGTGATACTGGTTCCCAACAGAGCAGCAAGAAAGAATCTGTTGTATCCTTTTAGCTGATATTTTAGATAAATGGCCCTCTATTTCCAAGATGCAATCTTCTGCAGATGCAGAGTCTTAGCAAATATAGACAAATCCAGATGCAGTCTCTCCTACGTAGACTGGTTGACTGCATCTTGGGATATCATCAGTTAGTGTAAGTAATCACTCTTCTTCCATGGGGAATGAACAACACTAACCAGGGAAGAATGAGTTGTCCTAAACAAGGGATGATCAGTAGACTTTTTTAGGACTGTTCTAATATAGTCCCGTTCTGTATGGGAATACGCTGATGGATGGTTGGGAACTACATTTCCCATGATCCTTTGGGCCGTGTCTAATGTCATGACATTTTGTCAGGCATTCTGCTTATGGCCATGATAGTCTGTTCTTCTCATTTAACCGCCATTGTAGCTGTGTTCAGCATGTGTTGCACCTATTGCTTTGCTCCAGACTTGAGTGTTTGCCTTGCTTCCTGCCTGTTATTCTTCCTCCTGGGCTGCAGCAATGAATTTGGAGGCATTCTTGTTCTTTGGCCTAGCAGGCCACTGTGGTGCCATTCAACAGCTTACTGGACAGCTTGTGTTGGTCCATTTGAAGATTTTTTTTTCTGCGGAGAGCAAAGTATTCTTGGGGCCAGTGCTATAAACTGGTTTCTGTGCTCTTGCTTATTGGATATGAATTAATATCGGATGCACGTTATTATTATCGTTACGCAAACATTTTCATCTCAGTGTTTACTACTTAGTCAGTAGAGGCTAGGGCAATTTGAGTTTTTGCTTATTTGATATGAAGTATGTAATATCTGTTATTATTCTCTCTTTGCCAGCTAAGTGTTTAAGAGTTAGCCGGGGAGCTCTTCTAAGGGCTTTGTTCTGAGGGGGATCTTGAAGGAGCTTATCCCCTAGAGTTACTCAAATTATAGGCATACACGCTTGCACTGTCATTTAATAAGTGGTATGGTTTTTTGGCAAGTCATTTAGTGACCTCTGTTTGTTATTTTTGGTTTATTCTTTTTCTGCAGCATTGTTTACAAAGTAGGATTTTATTTTACTTTTATTTTGACTTCATTTTACCTTTTTGTTTTGCCAGACCTATTCCCTCCACTTTCCTTTTTCATACAAACTTCCCCTTCATGGTTTGTGATCTGCCCATTGTTTGTAAATCAGTGACAGATTAAAAAGTGAAAGGATGGGTGTGGTCTTTGCAACTCCCCTGGGAAGTCCTGAACAGGAAGGTTGCCTCTGGAGTCACAGAACAACACGCCCATGTATATTATTCCCATCAGAGTTGCCATGACCACCTCATGAATTCTTCTGATCTTACTAGTGTACTCACAGAAAAGCCATACAGAAGTTAGAAGTCGAGCTCATTGAATCACATACAGAAATGGTGTTAATAGCTCAGGAGGTTTTGATGTGAATTAGTGTTAATGAACCCTTAATTCCTCTCAACATTCAAAGGCCTATGGTCTCTTACCACAGGTATCCAGATCCAGGCCATTTTTAGGGACTGATGTGAGAGAAAGCATCTGTCACCAAATTTTACAATATATTATCCTGTAATTGGTTTCCAGTGTAATCCCATACCATACAGAGATACGGTATAAGATGAGCCTTGATGCTTAGAGATGCTTCAGTATGTATGATCTCTGGTTTCACCCCAGAATGATCAGAAATAGTAAAGTCTCTGGAATAGCTTTAGCCTTGGCTATTACTGAGGTCTGCCAGATTCTGGCTGTATGGATGGAGGTTGTGAATCCATGTGTTGTGCATCAGTCCATGCTCCAGTGCATGGGAGTAGAGGCTGACCTGGTGTCTCATATGATGACTGCACAGTTCTAATTGGTTTACAATTGGTGAGGCTTATATAGTCAACTCAAATAAAAGCATGTATTTTATGTATTGAAGTAATGATTGCCAGTGTTACACTTATGCAATAATACAATGTATTGTAGGTTTATATAAAGACTAATAGGCCTTGCACATAGAGTGAAAGCCTAGGATGTATGAACAATGTATTTTCAAATTGTCATGTACATTGTATGAATAATGGTTTTTCATAATATTGTAACACTGTTCTATTGAAACGTCAGAATGTTCCAAGCTGATCCTAATTACATCAAGATAAATTTCTATCCGCCTACAGTGTCTGAAATTTGAAGTCCTAGATGCCAGTACAAATGTTTCAAACCACTCTTATCTGGAATTACTATGATATATAAAAAGCTATTCATTTAAATGCAGTTATTTAAAATCAGTATAACTGTTAAAAGTAAGAATAGGAATATCTAATTAGCCTTTCCTACAGAAGGACCAGACTTTGACCCCCATGACATACTCTAACCAGAGGGTCATGTGTCATTATGTTATCAGCTAGCCTAAGAAAAGATGCTATACTTAGTGGATAAGTTAAAGTAATGTCCAAAATAACCCAGAAAGTACGTCACTGGCAGACCACATTGTCATCAGTCTCTCATGATTAGAATATAAAGCACTTTCCATATAGGCCAGAATAGACATAAAAGACTGGCTTATGTACAGTCAGAGTTATTAGATACAGCAGGAAAGCAGACCTGGCAGCTCGATGTGAGAAGCTTCAGCATAGCCAGCCCTCATTGAGGATAGACCAGCTGAGCTGTCTAACAGCCCTTCCAGAAAACCATCCCAGAACTACCTTGAATCAGCCAAGATATCTGAAAATTGTGTGGCCTTCTGGGATATTGAAACTCCATTAACAGCTGAGGTCAGGTCTTATCTATAGTATATATGCTCTAAAATCCAAATATATTGAATTGCTAATGATATCTTGTCAATAGATTGAACTGGCTAACGATCAAACTATATGAGTCTGGGAGAATGCTTGCTATTGACTGTTATTCTCTATGTCTATATCACAAGTGAGGTCTCACAGAAACAATGTAATGTCACTGTGATATACTAGGCCCAGAATGACTTGAATATCGTCTCTATAGTCAAATAGAGTTCATGACAGTTGCATCATGAAAACAATGCATTGTCACTGTGATTTGCTAGGCCCAGAATGACATGCATATCATTCCTCTAGACAAAAAGGGGTTCGTTACAGCTACAGCATGTATTGACTTTTAAATACTGTGCACAAAAAAGACCACTGTGTTAAAAACAACTATGCAAGTTAAACATCATGTTCTGTGTTTTGCCATCATCAAATTATCAAATGAGGCATTTAGTACATCATCTAGTTAACCATTTTTCTGATTGAAATTTATAATAAATATATAAAATGCAACCATAGTCTTTTGCTTATTATGTAGTGTAAAGATAAACTACATCATGAGAAAGCTTTATGTGTGTGTGGACAAGAAGTTCTATGCACTACCTATGGGTTTATGAGGACCTGTTATGTTATCATGTTATGATGTGATTTCAAGAATGCATACTGAGTTAATAGTACCAAGGAGTTTGTCAGACCCCCAAATAAAATATCTTGTGGATCAATAATTTCTGGAATCCTGATTGAGGTCCTTATATTCCATAGAAATTGGGCTAGGGATCTCTTGGTTGTGGTTAAGTATTTGACAGGAGAAATATTCATGCATGAGTTTGTATACTCCCTCAGCTCAGACCAGGGAATGGGCAAACCCTCAATCCTCTGAGTGGGGACAACATGACATAAACATGCATGGTGAATATTATATTCACAACAGTTCTTGTGTTACAAAACACACATATTAAACCAGAAGGGATATCTCTGACTACAAAAAAAACCTAAGCAGTTAGAACCACTGACTGAATTACAGAATTAAGCTACTCCTGGCCTATCAGAAGTAATATAGTTATTAAAACCCCAGTGCAGGTACTATTCAGCCCTCCAAAAAAGTCTTACAGGTATTCAGCTAATTTCAATACATTTCTTACATAGTGTCAACTCAGATTTTTATGTAAAGCAGGGGCCTTTCAAACAGTCCAGTTTTGAACTGTGCTTGTAATCTCCTATTTAGGCAGAGATGTTGCGGCCTGGGCAATGCCATTAGTACAAGAAGACAGTCCCATGTTATATGACTGGCAACTGTTTAGGGATGAGTTTTCTAACCCAAGAAACCTTGATACCCATAACTGAGATGCCCCCATGGGATTGTTTGGAAGCCATGTTGGAAATGTTGGAGGAAGTACAGATGTTGGTGTTACAAGGAGCCCCCACCTAATGCTGAGTAGAGATTAGAAGGAAAGATTTTGGTGGGGGAAATAAGTAAGTCCCAAACAAACTCATATGTCTCCTCTTCAAGCCTTAAGCTGATCAGGCCCAAAAAATAAAAAATGGGCTATTTTCTCACTCACAACCCGATTAATGCCTCACTGGCTTATTTAATAAGCATGCTTTTTAAAAATGTAACAGTCAATAGAGAAGGGCATTCCCCTATAAACGCTGAGAACAAGAGACAAGGAAGCAGCGGGGGGATGGTATGAAAGGCCCCAGTAAATGCACTTGTCTTCTCTTAAAGCTTGAGGTTGTTGAGACCTGGATAAAGAAAAATGTGCTTTCTGTTTTCTAACTCAAAATTCACATAGATGCCTCACAGGATTGTTTACAAACCATGCTTTTTTATTTAAAATCAGTAGAGGAAAGGTCTAGAAGCATCTAGTGATTATCACCTTAAAGCCAATGTTTCATGGGTTCTTGTTCTCGAGAGATCAGGTTTTCTCCTTTGCAGATACGATGCTGGTGGACTTTGTGTACACAGTTCTGTATGACATTTTCAGTTTTTTTGGGAGTGCATAAGTTAGAGCAAGAGAATACCTACTTTATAAACAAAACAAATTTTATCTCAGACTTACAATTTAGTATTGAGATCCATTCCATCTGCTTGATAAACATGCAGGTGTTATCATATACTTATATCTCAAAATAAAATCTATATGTGAATATGACTAGAGAAGAAACAACCTCCTCTTTTGAAGAGGAGCCTTATATTTAGGTAGTGAGTTTGAAATTAGTCTCACACTAATCACGCAAAAGGTAAATCTCTGAATATTGATACATTCATATGGGAACAATAATCTATATCCCTAAGTATTTTAACTCTTTTCTTAATACCTTAAAGTACTGTGGTTACAGTGTTATGAGACTAGTTTATCATAATAACAATTATTAGTTAAACAAAAGCCTTCAGTTTCCTCATGACACCTAGGAAAGCACAAAAAACCTTGAACCCCCAAGTCCAGGTGCAGTCATTGTTAAGAGCATTGTTTGAATTAACTTTGCAGGGATTCTTTATTTGTAGAAACAACATTGCATGGGTATTGGGCCATTTCATCTTCCATCCTCCACCTGCAAAAGACATTGAAGCATACATACTAATAAAACAACTGTTCCCTTTTTAATGTGCTTATAAATCAGTTTGAGAAATGGAAATTACAGCACAAGGCATTGTAAATGAATGTTGATGGTTCAGTGAGTCTTAACTCATGTGTTTTTTATATGCTGGAAGCCTCTCATGTTTCGCATTTCATTGCAGGTCAAATGCACAAATCCTTGAAGACATCTTTGTGTGTAATAGGAAAGAGCAGTTTGCCTGCATACATATGCAAGCATACATCTGTAGGCCGCAATGGTAGGCTGGGTTGTGGGGGACAATGGGTGGTTGAACCTCTGCCTCCAACTCACACATGAACAGTGCAGAAGAGAATCAAGCTATGGGGAGGAACAGCAATGGTGAGAGGCTGAACCACTGCATGGGGGGGATGCTGTGAATCATCTTGAAGTGAGGATGGGCTTCACCGTTGAAGGGCATCTGTAAACTAAAACAAGTGATCGAGGCTCATCCACCCACAATGCACTTTATCTGACACTTTATCACACATGTCAAGGGATTAAACATATGAGAGAGGATCATTGTATAAGAAAGAAACCCCTGTCCTGACTCGCTAGCCTGCCTGCTCCCAACTATCACAGCAACAGGTCAGCCAAGAGATAGCCAGGTGGAGGGTCACTCCTTTATTTACACAAAGTCATTTTGAGTTGCAACAGCATCAGCATATGAATTGGTGAGGTGTCCATGGCTAAATGCTCTGATGACATAGTTGCCAGTGTTCATCAAGTGGCTAGTTCCATGCATCTTTTCCTTCGTTTCAGCTGGAAGTAAGTATGTACCTGCGAACTTACAGAACAAAAACAAGACCTACTTAAAACATATGCAAAGCAGAATTACATGTTGCTCTGTATAACAAAACTGAGGGATCATTAGACTGAGCCATTTTTCAGTCACACAAACCAAGAGACTAAACACATGAGCGAACATCATTTATTTACAGTGCATTGGACCTGTGCAGGACTAGGGATCGTTCAATGGTTCCTAAATAATCCTCCGCCCTAACTCGCTATCCTGCCTATCCCCAACTATAACATCAATAGACCAGCCAAGAGACTGCTGGAGGAGGGGAGCCCATGGCTGAATGAGGTGGTTGTCAAAATTCATTAAGTGACCATCTCCAAGCATCTTCTCCTTCATCCCAGATAGAAGTATGTATGTACTGTGAACAGACAGAACAAAAGCAAGAACAAATTAAAAACATGTAAAACAGAATCACACTTTATTTCATACAACAAAACTGAGGGATTGTTAGGCTGCCTGGCAGGGCTCAAGAATCATTGTTCAATTACACATGTAAAGAGTTAAACACATGAGTGAGGATCACTTATTTCCAGTGCATTAGACCTATGCAGGATCATGGATCATTACTTGACTTCCAAAGAACCCTCTGCCCTGAAACACTTGCTAAATTGCCTGCCCCCAACTATCATGCCAAGTGATCAGCCAAGAGACAGCCAGGGGAGAGGGGTTTCCCACTTTACTTACAAAAAGCTGCCATCACACAGGCTATGACAGCATCAACATTACAATAGCACTCTTCTGCAGCGCTAAATGCTCATCTTTTGATTATGCCCAAGGTCATGGAGTGGCCAGTATGTGTTAAATCTTCCACTGTATTGCCAGCTGTCCTACGTATGCTGATGTGTCCCCATTGTTTGATGATCTCACACACTCACTATACCCTAAAAATGGTACTCCCTAGCATGGCAATAACCACCCTCAAACCAATCACATACTCATGAAACAGTGCACATGTACCACAAGGAATGCATGCCCCAATTATATGAAGAATCTTCCAGGTTGTCTCTTGCGTCTTCTTGGGAATTCCGTCGGCACCCTCTCCTGCACCTTTTCAGCATCATGATATACATTCTTCACCTATGCACAGGTGCCTGCCTTTTTATTAAGAGGCTGACTGCACTGTGCTGGCACCTGTTTACATTGCACAAGCCCCAGGTTTGGTCACTGTGCTGCACATGTGTCAGCTCAGACATGAAACACCCCAGGCATGGTCACTGTACTCTGCATGTGCCAGCTCACATCATATGAGCCCTGGGCACAGTCACTGTACTGCACAGGTGCCAGCTCATGAAATGGGTCCAGGCATGGACACAGTATTGCACATGCACCAGTTTATGTCAACCATGCCCAACAGCCTGAAAAGGCAACTGCATGTCTTAAGGACTTACACTGTGGCAAGGAGGCTCCTGCTTGTGCAAAACTTGAATGCAGTGTATCAGTGTCTCAGCAGACGTCGCATGACGATGTCTGCCAGTGCTGTGAATTCATTTCTTGGTGGAATTTTGGACCAAAATGTTTAAATTAGTTGGGCAATAACTGTATATTTAATGACCAATTATTATACGCACTGTGAACAAAATGAGGATTTCAAGTCAAAGTAATGCAATATAGCATGCCAACCAAATTAATACTAAAATGATCTAGGTTTGATCTCATGATAAAAGGCATATTTACATTCCCAATAACGGTATCTCGTAATTCACTTCAGGTTAATACAGATGCAAAATAAATTGTACTTTATAAAGATTATATCCCCAAACCAACTTCATGCTTCAGTCATATTCTAAATGATCACATAAACGCTGTTCATAGCAAATAGTAGGAAGTACTTCATAAGACAAGGGGGAATGTAATTCCCATTTCATACATTATGTTTCACACATATAGATACAATTTTTCACACATTGATTTAGAAAAGTTGAAATTTTATTAAAGAAGGCACAGAGGCCAGTACAGTGCTTTCTCTCTTTTATTCTGCTACCCCAGCAGCCATAACACTGCTTATATAGTTATGGCATAGAAACAATACTCTCAGAGTAACTTGAAAACCTTTAAACATGTCTGCTATAATAACATTAATACAGTAAATCCCAACATGCATCAGTTCTTATCAAATCGCTCTCGTCTCCAGTCAGGTCCCTTGACAGTCCATAACAGCAGTGTCCCTCTTTCAGGACTTTCTCTTTCTTTCATGATGCATGTAAATATGTGGACCTTTCTGTTCCAAAATCTGCCAACAAACACCTCCCACTTCAGACATGATTCTCACCTGCCAGCTTACTATTTCTGATCACTGCCTGAAAATAAACACAGAAAAAATACTCAACCATCCATATGGGTACAGGACAAAAAATCAGTGCATTAACAAAAAATATTACCATAATTGAATAAAATCTCCTCTATTCATATTACTGTATCTTTAAAGAACCCTCTCTATCTGAATCATCTAAGTCACACAACATAAATTATGTTTTTATTTATTTATTGTTCAAATGGCTGAAAATACTGACCTCTGTGCCTTCTTTAATAAAATATTGACTTTTTAAACTTATGTGTGAAAAAGTGGTAAACATTGTAAAATGATATTCATATCCCCAAAACACTTATATTTGGCTAAAAGTAGATTTGATAGCCGCACATCCCTCATCAATCTACAAATCATTAGGTGCACCAACTGGTGCTCCTGCTACCAATTCATGCCCTGAAGTTACCGATGACCTGAAGACATTTACTGACTTATACTTCTTACCAGCTCTTGCCTGAGAGGCTAAGAAATTTGTCATCTCAACGGCATCTGCTTGACTGGGATTGATGCCCCTCCCCACACACCAGCCACACCATAGCTTCCATGCTCATCTATATCCTTTCATGGTACCTGGTGCCTAACACTCGTCAATGAACTGGATAGACTGTTTCAAAAAACCTGAGATTCCTCAAGAACTCCGAAAATGTTCCATGCTATCAAAATCAGGTACCCATCTAATACCATCTAATGATTCTCCCCCCAAGGATTCTTCAGAATCTCTGGAAATATAGGAAGGAGCATGGGATAATCCATAGAAATTTCCAGTAGAGCTGGAATCCAAGATTGAGTCATCTACTTCGGTATACCAAACTCAGACTGGCTTTGCTGCTCTGGACTACTGCCAATGCTCGTTGAATTATATTGAATGGTGGGAAGGCATAATACTATCCCTTGTACCACTCTTTATATATGCATCCGTATCCTCCGCATTTGGGTCTGGCTTCCAGCTGAAATACTTAGGTAATTTGTCATTCATCTGAGAAGTAAAGAGGTCTATCAGGCATTGACCCCACATATCCATCAGGACACTAAAGACCTCATCATTGAGGGACCAATTGCTGCTGTTCAGCCTTATTCAGAACCTAAAATATGCTTCTAGATTCACTTTGCTGGCAAATATTCTGTCTGGATGGATGTTCTGCAATGATGCCAAATGCCAAAAGTCTCTGGCAAGGTTTGTCAAAACTTTGGGCTTCATCCCTCCTAATCTGTTGATATATTTAATTACGGACACATTGATTGCATTCTGTCATTCGCCATAGATTTTATGGCAAATGAACCTGCCAAAAGTTCTAAGCAATTTATGTGATGCTGATTCTCAGTTTGCAACTGGACTCTCCCAGTTATAGTATGATTTCACCTTACATCCCAATCAGTCCTGCTGGCATTGCACTCTATCACCAAATGTGGGACTAAACCAATTATAGCTCGGCCATTCCACGCTTGAATATGTTCCATCCATCAGCTCAATTCTTCTGAGCCTCTGAGTCTAAGGGGATCATCTTCCCATATGAGTACTTCATCGGCAGATGAGAGACTTTCAGTCTTTGTAGTGCTCTGTAATGTAATGGGCCTGGGAAAATTTTTTGAATTAAGGGGACAGCAAAGCCATTATTTAGTTATTTATTCATTCATTTATATAGTGCCAAAATCTAGCCCAGTACCATCAGGACTCTGGCTTTTGGCCGGATGTGAACCAGGGTTCTCTTCAATGTCCACACAAACTCCTTTTTTATAGCTTTGACATTCTCCAGAGGAAGGTCCAGGATGCACACCATCGTGTCGACCAGGAATTCCAGGAACTCCGCTCTCTATAAAGTAATCAGAATAGACTTCTTATCATTTATTTCAAAACCTAAACTTTGCAGCGACCAAATTGTGTCTCTCGCTTTGGCCAATAATGTCTGTTGATCCTGTTCTGTTATAAGAATATTATATAAATGAATAATTAGATGTAGCCCCTTCTCTCTCAAGAATGCTACTACTGGTTTTAGGGGTTTTGTAAACACCGACAGCACTGAAGCTTGCTCTATTGGAAGTTAACAAAACTCCCACACTTTGTCCTGCTGAAAGAATTGAAGATAGTTTGGCCTTCATTTTGATGGGGTCGCTGAGGCATATGCTGGTCGGCAACCCTAGTGCATGCCTCAATGACACTGATGCACAGTCAGTAGGCAATTTTCATCATCTGCTGTTTCGGGTCGCTGTCTGTATCACTTCTGAGCTGGAACAGGTAGTGACCCAAAATGGCAGCAAATCATCCACTGACAGGTTGTTGTGCATTTGCTGTGCTGTGCACTGTGCACAGTGCATGCTCATTTCACTTAACTATGTTAGCAACTGTGATTATATTGCTGCCTTTTAGTGCAGCAACATGATCAAAATGACCGTCTTTGTGTGTCCTTAGAAAATTGGCACCCTCAGATATGCATCCTTGAGGTCTATGTGAACCATCCAATTGATCATCATCAGAATATCTTGTAGCAGATGGATGCCTTCCATCTTGAAATGTCTGTTAACTAAAAATTGACTTTGTTCTCTGAGATTTATGACCAATCTGCATTTTTTCTTTCCCTGAACTAAGAAGGTATTGTTCAGCCAGCATAACTCACTGTTTTGTTCCTCTTCTATCATGATCTTCCTCTGTAGTTTCTGAATTTCTTACATTATAGTCTGAAAACTTCCTGTGTCACAAATTCCAAATGAAGTCCTCTCACTGTCTGTAATATCCAAGAATCCAAAGATATCTTTAACCAATTTTGAAAACATTCAAAATGTCCGCCCACCATGGGGGTCATATTCTGATAATTTCTCACTTGAGCTCTGGAAGTTGTTCCTTCCTTAGCCACAGATACTCAGAATGCTCTGGGACCTCCCTTGAGATGGAAACAATGGTTGGGGTCCTCTGAAGTACTGGTCTTAAAAACTCCCTCTAGCTCCCCGGGTACTCTGCAAATTTGGGCGACTAGTAGACTGTCTCCTACTTCTAGCAACCCACTCAAAAACATGTTGAGGGAAAAATGGTCCTATATTGGACTGGGCCTTGTCCATAGCGGAGAATGACCCAATGTATTTCATCATTTCTCTGATGAAGGCATCACCAAAAAGCATCCCCTGAATGGAAACTCTCAGTTCAGAAGAGGCCAACTCCTCTAATCTGGGATTAATCTTTAATAATTTACTCTTTCTCCTCTCAGGGGAGGTGGCACAATTTGCATTGCCCGGAAGGCATATATCCCTTTGGGCCCATGCTGCTAGTATTTTGGGGCCCACCACTGACTTTTCCTCCTTAGAAGCTTCTGCACGATCCAGGATTATAGAGAGAGGGCCAACAACATCAAGTAATTTTTCCTGACATGTTTGACAGGCTTTGTCAATTCTCCTCTTTATGTGTCAGCATACCTGCCTGTAAATGTCAGGATCTTTTTATCTACATCTGGGTTTTCAACCACCTTACCCGACATGGTTGGTCTAGGGCATTCTGCCCTCAAATTGTTCCTTGCCTCAGAGTCCTAAAGGCTTCCGTACGTGGAGATCCACATAATCAAAAACATGCATGAGGGTGTATCAAGCAGATGACCTGGGATGAATTATTTCATCTGGATCAAACATCCTGCTCTTTTCTAGATTTTGTTCCTCAGCATCCCTCATACTACCAGGAAAGGGGTAATTGACATAAGGGCTTTTCTCATGTTTCTTCCTCTTTGGTGTATTGAGTTGATCAGTATCGCTCGAACCCCTATTGGATGATTCATCTATGTCATTGATATCCTCCTGGCTGGAGGGATTCCTCAGATTGCTCCTTGTCAATCTGGGTGAAAAATTTTGACAGGAGCTGCTTGTGACGGAAGCAGACACCAAGCTGGTAGCTGGCTGGGCCACTCCACGCACAAACCCC
>JAWWEG010703536.1:0-12718 GCA_035582685.1 Amphiuma means | reverse complement strand
GCCGGCCTCCTCGCAGCCCAGTCCTCCCCTCGCTTCACCTGCTGAGAACGACCGTGGAGGAACGAGCGGAACCAGCTAAGCGCCGTTCCGCTCAGCTCCGCCACGGAGGTCAGCCTATCCAAGAGCACATCATGGTCGATCGTATCGAGTGCAGCAGACAGATCAAGCAGAATCAATGCCGCAGGGTGATACTACTATCCAGAGTTCCTTTCAGCACATCAAGGGAGTTCACACATTCAAATTACACAGCCAGATAATACTCGCCTCCCCAAACACAGAACAGCTAGAGTGGTGGGGTTCTGCTTCCTGGGATTGCTGTGGACCACCCCTGACCTCCACCAGACGTCCAAGATGCCCACACGAAATGAAGAGCGACCGGGACGTTCTCGCAGGGGCCAGGGATGGAAGGAACTCAAGGAGGTACAAAGTAGGCTCACTCTGTATCTCTGGGACAGATATCTGTGTAGAGAAAAGAAAGAACAGAAGGTGAGATATGGGCACTAGGGAAGCTACCTTACCATTGCATGCAAATGACATCACTCCCCCGTGCACCTCCACTGACCTGTCAATACGTAGCTGTAGCTAAGAAAGGCTCTTAATACAATGGTGATGCATAGACTAAGAGCCTTCAAGCATGAAGCCAAAAACCCAGAGAGAAAGCAGGGAAGCATTCTCACTGGAAGATGCAGGGACAAGGACCCAGTGAGCTAAAAAGGGATCACAAAGCTCCGGAAGGACAATAAATGGTGAACTGAAGGAGTAGGTCCCTGGAAGGACAGCTGGTTGGACGATCAGAGACCAAAGAGCACGAAGTTGTACAAAGGTAAGAGAGGTTCAGGATGGCAGCCTAACAGCATTGTTCAGATGCCGCTGTCCTTGTTGCAACATCTTTCATTGTCTAAGTGCCATGCAGTTTCCAGATGCCAGACGCCGTTCAGACTAGAAGGCAGGCGATGCTTATAACCGGAGGTCAGGCAATGTCAGGAACTGGAAGTCAGGTGTAACAGGAAGCCAAGAAGGGAAGAAGGTCCAGGGTAGGTACCTTGCTTCCCTATACTGCCCATATCATGGGGTCATCTAAATGTGTCAGATAGTCAAGCAGGGGGACCATGAACACTTGGGCCATAACTTCCAGGACCTATGTGGGTGAGATGTGAATACCATAACATAGTGAGATGCAACCCCTGCTCTCTATACATAGAAACTGCATCAGGCTTGAAAGCTTTTTCCTTCTGTCTCTGTGTTATTGCACTCTTTCTGCATCTCTGTGCTTGTTCTTCTGTGTTCATTCTGTGCCTCGGTGCTTATTTCTCAATACCTCTTCTACCTCCATGTGCTTCTTCTCTCTCTCTGTAACCTTGTAGTCTTTTTTCTGCTTGTGCCTCACCTGTCCTGAGTGACCCTCTTGTGTCTTGTTTTCTTATGTCTTTTTGTGCTTGTACTGTCAGTCCTCCTTCATTCCCCCTAATCTATCTGTGTGCTTCCTCTCTCTCTGCATGATACTCCCATCAGTCTTTGTGCTGGTCCTCTCTCTGTGTGAGCCCCGGCTATGTCTCTGTGCTTCTTCTGTGTCCTTCTTTTTCTCTCTGCGCTTGTTTTTTCTATCATTGCTCCTGTTTTTATGTGTTCTTCTGCACCTGACTCTGTGTGGTGATACTGTTGTCTATTTGTGCTGCTCTTCTAGTCTCTGAGTACTTTTCTTCCTCTCTCCGTGTGCTGCTCCTCATGTCTAGCTGTGCTCCTCTTCTCTTTCTGTGGTCTGCCTGTCTCACTATGTCCTTTAAGTCTCTGATCATTCTTTGTCTCTAACACTATGCCTCTTCTGTTTCAATGTTCTTACTGTCTTTCTTGCAGTGTTTCTTCGTTCTTTGCTCCTTTTATCTCTGCACTCCTGTCTCTGTGCTCTCCCAGTCTCTTTGTGTTACTCCTATCTCTGTGCTCCTTCTGTCTTTCTGTGCTCCTCATTTTGTGCTCTACCAGTCTCTCTGTGCTACTCCTATCTCTGTGCTCCTTTTGTCTTTCTGAGCTCCTCCTTTTGTGCTCTACCAGTCTCTCTGGGTTACTCTTATCTCTGTGCTTCTTTTGTCTTTCTGAGCTCCTCCTTTTGTGCTCTACCAGTCTCTCTGTGTTAGTCCTATCACTGGACTCCTTCTGTCTTTCTGTGCGCCGCCTTTCTCTTCAAACTCTTTTGTCCCTCTGTGCTATTCCTGGGCCCTCATGGACTCAGACGCCGCTACTCAGGCGCGATGTACTCGGTCATGGCGCCCTTTATAATACTACCCCTTAACCCCAAATAAGAAGGTTGGGGGATAGTATTATAAAATAAAGGGGGGTCGCGGGGGTCTACTCCGTGATGGGGGCCCATGGGGAGAACCCCCGCGAACAATTAAAAAAGAAACGGCGCCGCGACCGAGTATCGCGCGCCTGACCAAGGTCGACTGTTTCGAAGCCAACCCTATTCCTGTCCCTCTTCTCCTGATTTCTGACAACAGACTGACAACGTGATACTATTTTATACAAAGCCAGATTGCATCCCAATACAAAAAATAAAATGGTTCACACGGAAAGGTAATTCCTTTGCCAATGCTTGTTTTTCCTTTTCTTATGCCAAATCAAAGGACTAGATGTGTGGTACCCCTTGTATCTCTATGGCACATACCCTACTAACAATACCAATCACCACAGATGACACAAATCCAAGGAAGTTGTGGACCGGATTCCATCATGCAACAAAGACAGAAACAACTATCCACATGCAAGTATGATGTCACTTTCCCATCCTCAGAACCCGCATGACATAATACCAGGAAGTAACTGAAATGTGTATGTTATCATGGTTACTCACTTCCATACCCTGAAGGGAAAACCAGCATCAAACATCATGAGGACTTCACGCATGACAATACACATCTTTTATCACATTCACATTATCACAAAAACACTCCTGAATTAAGATGTTATGTCCTTATCTATCTACCCTAACTGGTATCTGTATGGTGAGGAGAAACAAGGAATCACATTCCCATATTGACATAAAGTTCAGAAGTCCTATCTTGGTGCACCCTAAACATCCCTGGGACAGCCCTGGGTTCGCTCACCTCTGGATTTCCTCTTGGTCTTCTTTCTTCTTACTTGAGTATTTTCTCTTTGTGCCTCACACTGGGTAGACAGGCCAAATACCTCAACCATCTGACTATCCTCAGGGCATGCTCATAGGATCTTACAGCTTGCTTCTGAAGATGCTGCACCTGAGTATCTAACAAGACCCTTCTCCATCCTACAGGGACTGAAACCTCGGTGGGATGAAAGATGCTTCATTCTCAACTGGGGCAGATCCAGGGTTTCAAAATGGGTCATGTATGCAGGTGACTTGTAAACAGTGAACATATCAATTGATGCAAGTGAGTGCACCAACTGAGCCTGCACTACCTTAGAGGATTTGTGAGGTTTCCGCCCGAACAATATTTTGAAAAATAGGGTTAAAATCAGTCCAAAAGTTGCCCTTTGAAAGGACAATTTTCTGAAGAAATTGCAGAAACAATCATAGATTTTAATGGAAATACTGTTGCTGTAACTTATGACCTGTTACAAAAAGTCCTGGTGAATTAGATTGTCCTAAGATTATCCTGGTGTATCAGTGCTCGGCAATAGCAAATCATGTCTATACATGTTTCTTAGAAAAATGCAAATCAGAGCCCATCAAAATTATCTGCCATGAAATAAAGCTCCATCAGTGTTAGGCAAGCATGACCATCCAGTGTCTTCTCACTAGTCCAACATATAGGACAGCCTGTAAGCAATGGCTCTGTGCGTGTGTTTCAGTCATAAAAAGACATAAGACTATAATCTTACCACTGTCTGGATATTCTAATGTTGCATCTACTGGCCTTTTTCTCAGCCAATATTGAGTCCACAATCTCTGGGGTCATTTGTTTTCCATGGTGGGGAAGGAAAAATGGGAAACCTGCCTGCTTTTATTGAAATAAGTTCCAGAGTTTTGTGATGGGGCTATACTGATGCCTGTCTTCCACATTGCAATGCTTAACTGTGATATATAAACAGTCATTTCTGACAGCTGGGATGCCGAAAGGATACTGGGTGGCAATATGTTTTACCTGTTGTTGTATAGTCTTTATATGTAAATAAAGACGAACAAACAAATGCTATCACAAACCTGTCACTGATACCAAGAGGTTGCAAAATGCCTATGTGTGTTACTGTTCTTCATTATCCATTTAAAACACAAAATATACAATGGTTTCATGGCTGAGTAAGCTGAACTTTTCCTGTGCCCTGACAACCCATGGTCACTGCCCTGCATCTGGCGGAAGCTGATAAAGAGCCCTTCTGTTCTCTCCTACAGATCACCAATGTGCATGCTTGTGTGCGCTTGTTTGGTGTCTTTTCCTTGCCATACCTCTACCAGTCCTAGCCCCAGTCAGGAGAGGGATACGTGACTGGCCAAACAGCCTTCATCTCCCTCTCACCAAGACTGCGCTCCCAACCTTGCAGCAACAAACCTCTACTGGGATGCCCGGCTTGCCCAACATGCCACTCCTTGACAAATTCAAAACCATTTGTGCCTTTCTGTGGATGTGGGGCCATTGCCCTGGAAGTATACCAGCTTCCCCTCCTCCTGGACATATCTGGGGCAACCACGGTTAGGTCTCCAACCGCGAGTCCCAGCCCCCATCCACATGGGCCTGTATTGAGCTGCCAGGCTTAGGTATACTACAACACCCCTAGCTATTTTTTCCTCCACAGGTGTCTCTGGGACTGCTGGATCTGTCAATTGCCATCCTCCTCCTTGCTCTCTATGCAGGCATCTTTGAGATGATGGTTTGTGTCCCTGGCAACTTCCTACCCTGATCTCCCCTCCAAGGGCATATTATGGGCCTGCTGGGTTTGGGTCACCTGCCAACACATCTGAGGTTCTGATAGGAACCCAGAGGGTCTGATGGGGGCACACAGGATTTGATTAAGGCACCAAAGTTGTAATGGGAGAATAAATAGGGTGTAATGTTCTATCTATCTATTGCATATTTGTATAGTGCAGTACAACAACGAATCGCCCAAAAGGGCATTTTGGAGATGATGATGTGCAGCAAACAGCAGAAGACGCAGCAGAGAACGAGAAAGAGAAGAAAGTTAAGGATGATCAAACAGTTACATTTTTAATGTGTTGTGATAAAATATCAATGAGTGACAAGATCTGATAGTAATGGGTAAAGAGTTGATGGCACATGTGTTGAGGGCACAGGTTCCAGTGGTGGGGATAAAAAGGATCTAATGCTGAGGAAAAAGAAGATCTGATGGTGAGGGCAAAAGGTCTGAGAATGAGGGCACAGAGGATCTGATGTGGGCACAGAGCATCCAATTCTAGGGCACATAGCATCTTATGGTGAGTGTACATGGGGTTTGAAGGTGGCGGTTCAGAAGATGGGATGGGAATGGCTATAAAGGATCAGCTGATGGGGGAACAACAGGTGTGATGTAGGCACAGATGTTCTGATGGGAGTACAAAGTGTCTGAATGTGGGGATACAGAGGATGTGATCATGGTGGGATTAACGGGTCTGGTGATGGGGATAGTGGGTCCAGTGTGCGTATAGAGGATTTAAAGGTGGGGCATAAAATGTCTGATGATGGGGGACAGTGGTTCTGATGTGGTTACAGAGGGTTTGATGGTGGGCCAGGGAAGTTCTGATGGTGCTTGGCATGATGAGTGCAGAGTGGGTCTGATCAGGGCAACAATAACATGGGGACACTTATTTGATTGATTTTCTTCATTTTCAATAATAAAGGGTATTTAACATAATCTGGGGCTTTTTAAATGGAAAAACTTCAATTAGTCTCCATTTTTAGCTTCGTCAAACTACTTGACTATTTATTTTATGGTCGTCCAAATACTAAATATAATATTTAATGCACCCTTGGTATTAATTATGTGTATTTTATGTGGGCTCTAAAAGAACTGTTATCTTTTGCTCACCTCAGTCTGGTGTAGTCTCACTGCAGTCAGGTAGGTGCATGTGTGCAGAATGCTCTGTAGGACCCCGCCTCATTGTACAGTGGGAGAGGATGGACAGGGGTTTGAGTCTTGCAGTTGTGAGACTAACTAAAGGAGTCGTTCTCATTCATTGCCTTGCACAAACGACTTCCTTTGTAGGTACAGTTGAATGAGTTTCTTCCAATACACCCATGCAATCAAATGTGAAGGCTACCAGTGAGAGGCACTCTCACAGCAGAGCCCACATATAAAGAGCTTATCTGATATTGAGAGCTGAGCTCTCAGCCAGCCAAGCCCAACCAGGGGATAAGGGAGTCCTTTAGTAAAATCCCAAGCAGCATCTAACTTCCGAAATCATTGGGCTCATAATGTCATTTTGGCAGTTGGAAAGACTAAAGCAAATGTACGGAATTAATGCTCACTTTTTGCTGTTCCCAAACTTTTCTCTTCAGAGAGCTCTGTAAGAAGTAGCAATTCACTAGATGCATGTGGATAGGGAATATTATTATAGATCTTTGTGGGTTTGGCCAGGTATAGCACATTCTCTGTTTTCCCCACTTTCCTCTACAGCACGCTAAAGTGCTGTAGAGGAAAGAGGGAAAAGCAAAACTAAACAGGAATTTTTTTTAACCAAAATAGGCAAGGCTACTACAGCCGGTGTATCACTAAATGTCAGATGAAGGAGGATGCAGTGCAATAAGCTGTTACTAGATGTCACGTCTATTACGGTACAACATCCCAGGCTGTTACTTGATATCACATTTAACATTTATCAGGCGCAGAACCAAAGGCTGTTACTAGATGTCAATGTTGCCTTAACTTTTAAACTTGTAAATAAATACAAGCGTGCTGTACTGTCAGTATTTACTGTATGTCACATAAAAATGCATTCAGTACAATAATCTATTAGTAGTAGTAATATGGCACAGACTTTTCTTGATGTCACATGCAACAGATTGCAATAACACACACATATACTAGATGTCATATCTAAAAGAGAGTGGTACCATAGGTGTTATCTAGATGTCACGGTAGATTCGAGAATGAATACTGGGTATTAAAGTGTATAGGACCATATATTGTTGCAAGATGTCTAGAGTCCCCTTCTCAATAGAGGGTGACTGAAGCAGAGGGGCTGGAGGCAGAACCTTGCCTTCTTTCTGTTGGATGCGGTGACAGAGTGTTTATCCCATAGTGCACAGTGGCTAGAAAATGGAATAGGAGAAGAGTGAAGCACCTATGGACTTTACCTTTGGGAGCAAAATGAAGTTGTATATTCAAAATCTCCTGCATAGCTCCAGTCACTGAGGTGTTTATTTAAACATAAATTGCAATGTTACTTTGATTTTCATTGGATACACCATTATTATTGTGTTTAGAAAGATATTGGCACTTTTTGTCACCTCATTTGCTAGGAATGATGCAATAGTGGATTTGCTATTTTTGAGTACAAATTTTTACAAAAGAAAATGTGTTTTCCTACGTTAACAGTGTTGTTTACAAGTGGTTGTGTGCTGTGTGTTAAAGTTCAGTCTGTGTACTGCTACATCAAATGGAGCAGATACATAGCATGTGTAACATTTTTCTGAAGTCTTTTCATGATATGCAAGCTAAACTGCCACAAAAAATGCCCCTCTAATCACAGGCTGAATGGCAAAGCTATTGTCATATGTAGCACTGAACACAGCTATAGAAGAACAAGGATTGGCAGAGCCATTAGTTTTCTGGTGGTATTCTGGGTGTGAAGTGTATGTGTAAGGTAGTGTAAAATAAAGCTGCATTATTGCAGCAGAATGTGGGCATGCCAGCTTAGGGGGGGCATATAGGGAGGCCATGCTAGAGCATTGGTAAGGGCAGGACAGACCGACAGGGGCTGGCACACACAAATATAGCTATTTAGTCCTAAGAGGTAGGTTGTGCCATAAGTAGGTAAGTGGAGCATTGATGTGACAATAGATAGCTATCATATCCCAGTAGTTAAATTGTGCTCTCATTGGGTAGTTATATGGTGGATATTACAGTATGTACCTATCATGCCACAGCAGAGTGGCTGTTCCTCGGTAGGTGTAGAGCTGCAATTAGAGAACATTGCTATTGTGTCCCAGTTGCTATGTTGTGCCCCCAGAAGGTAGATACAGTACTGATGTAATATAAGATAGGTATTAAAAGTATGAACACACAAGCCTACTCACACCCAGATATCCACAGACTCACAGAGACCCAAGTAGGCATGGCACCCCGAGTAGGTAGGTATGATGCCCACATCCTCATATAGAGGTATTGCACTCCCAATAGGCAGACCTGCTGCTCATATCACTGTAGATACCTATTGTGCCACAATTCCCCAGAAGGTCAGTTGTTCTCACTACAGGCAGGCATAGTACTGAAATAATCGAACATACTGTTGTCATCCAGTAAGTAGGTTGTGCCCCCATTACATAAATAGACCACAAATGTGACTACAGTAGGTAGCGAGTGATTTCAGTAGGCAAGTACAGGGGCTGACATTACAGAAGGTAGCTAGCATGCTGCAGTTGACAGGCTGTGTTCCAAGTAGATAGGTGTAATGCTAACACCATAGAAGATTTCTACTGTGCCCCAGTATGTAGGTTATGCCCCTAGTAGGTAGATATAGCACTTAAAAATCACAGTAGATTGGTGTCATGTCCCAGTTTTTAGGTATAAACAGACATACAGGAACCCACATACACAGAGACACACACTCACAAAGGCACCCACACACTCACAGGCACTGGGCGATAGAGTGAAAAAATCACAGGGCACACAACGCAACACACACATAAATAAGGTGGGTGCCAGGGAGAGGGGGTCATGAGGCACACACAAGGCCACACACATGCTTGCATTCTCACAAGACATGGGGGTAAGGGGCAACAGGGTGCACACAAGGCTGCACACACACATGCACATACACATACACACACACAAGGATGTGTGTGAGAAGTTGGGCTGTCTGTGTTTGTGTGTCAGAGGCTGGGGCTATCAGAGAGAGACAGAGCATGCAAGATAGAGACAAAGCATAGAGAGAGAGACAAAGTGCAGAGAGAGAGAGAAAGAGAGACAGCAAACAGGCAGAGAGAGACAGAGTGCACAGAGAGACAAAGAAAGAATGCAGAGAGAGTGCGACAGAGTGCACAGAGGGAGAGAGAGAGCATAGACAGAAAGAGACAGAGCACAGAGCGAGTCAGTGCACAGAGAGCTAGAGAGAGAGAGAGACAAAACAGAGAGAGAGAGACTGAGCACAGAGCGAGAGAGAGCATACACAGAATGAAACAGAGCACAGAGAGAGAGAGTGCCAAGAGAGAGACAGAGCACAAAAACAAAAAGAGGGAGAGAGAGCACAGAGAGCACAGAGAGAGACAGACAGAGACAGAGCGCAGAGAGACAGCTCACAGAGAGAGAGAAACAGAGTTCAAAGACAGAGTGCAGAGAGTGCATAGAGATAGATCAAGACCAAGACAGAATGCACAGAGAGACATAGCAGAGAGAGAGTGCACAGAGAGAAACAGAAAAAAGAGCAGAGAGAGAGACAGCACACATAGACAGAGACAGGGAGAAAGCACTGAAAAGGATTGAGCTCAAAGAGAGATCGCACACACAGAGACCACGTACAGAGAGAGCGAGACTGAAACAGAGTACAGAGAGAGAGACATAGCACAGAGAGAGAGCAAGAGCACAGAGAGGGACAGAGCAGAAAGAGAGACATAGCACAGAGAGAGTGAGACAGAGAACATAGAAGGAGAGAGACAGAGCACAAAGAAGGATAGAGCACACAGAGAGAGCACTTGCACAGAGAGACAGAGCACACACAGAGACAGAGTGCACACAGAGAGTGGAGCAGGAAGATGGCAGCAAGAAAGCAGCTCTGCTAAATGCACTAAATAGAAAGTGACTTTTGATGCTGTGAAATTCAAGATGGGCATGATGAAATTCAGAAGAATTATCAGAGAAAAATCCAAGCAGAAACTGTTCAGGAAAAATTCAAATTTCCAGAAGAAGAAATCCTCTTTTTAAAGCAAAATCCTCTTGAAAACAAGAAAATACTGAAATCTTTGGAACAGCTGCATAGACCTAAAAATATGACAGATGAGGCCCTTGCCCAACTTCAAAGGCACTTCTTTCATCTCTGCTGAGGCTATTAATATAAACATGCACTCTGAGAAAGAAAACTATCTGTTCAAAATAGGCACCAAAAATTTTGAAATACATTACCCAGCAAACATGACCAACAGAGGCAAAAAAAATTTAAAGCAATTCTGGGATTTTAATTGCAGATCATTAGTATCTTTCCAAAGAGGGAAAAACAAAGACAAATTACATATTTGGTACAGAAGACACGGACATGTGACATCAAGCATTCTGTGAATTCATTAATACACCGATGAGAATAGGCATTTGCAGCAGATGACAGCTTAATATTAATGAAGATAACAGCACCACCCACTCTTAATATACAGTAAACCTCTCCAACAATGGGGCAATCTTGATCCAAGCAAACAAAAACAACTTGCAGATATTTAAAGGTCTGAAGTAATCTGCAACAAAAAAAACAACTTTCACGAAAGAAAATACAGAAACAAATGGAAAATGAAATTGACACTCACATGGCTGCCCCAGCAATTGAACAGAATGGCATTGCAGCCTCCGTATGTGATTTAACATACACTGCCAACCCTGCAACAAGAGAAAACAGTGCAGCCAGCCTTGCAAAAGAAAGACCATTTTACCAGGGATCTAATACATCAGAAAACCTTAACAACTGAGCATACATCTTTGCACACAAGTAAGTGTACAAGTCAGTCTAGACCTGACAGCCGGGCCCCATGGAGGTAACTGTAGAAGTTGGGTTTGGAACTGGCATGTTGTCCTGGTGACCTGGGGAACAGATGATGTACACCCCAATCCCACAACCCAGTCGAAATAGGTAAAAGATGTAACACTTATATTGATAGGGATAGGGAACAGGCACACACAGGATTAAGGCACGCACAGAAGGAAAATAATAAGCCCAATGACAAGGATTTCCTGATCTAATAGAAAATGGTAAAGACAAGGGGACAGAGCCAATCTCCTACAGAGTAAGGTACAATACCTTACCATATACAGTATCAAAAGGAATTGGTACAGGCATAGATGATGAGTGCAAGCAACTCACATTCAAAGGGCTTCTGATAGATGGAAAGCCTCTGAGGAATAAGAGCCCAAGATGGTATGGAGTCTGGCAGACAGTAACTCAGATGTACAATGACTGAACTAAGAAGAAGGTCAGGACAGGGATAAAGACAAACACAAACATATCAGGAATCAGAGGGCAGGGTGGAGGAAAGTTGCAGATGATAGTAGGAGACAGCAGATGGACCAGATTCAGATGGAGGTGGGAATGGAACTGGACTAGGCAGAGGCAGGAACAGGCTAGACGGTGCAGACAGGAACAGAAGCTAAATGAAATAGAAGACAGGAACAGAGCCAAACAGAGGGAGAGGCAGGAACAGGACTACACAGAGGTGGAGAGAGGTCAGAGTCAGACACAGAACTGGAGGGCCATGAAGTGAAGCAGAGTGCTGGAGTGGACTTGACAGAATATAGAGCCAAAAGGTAATGGGGGTTTTGAACCAATATGGAGCAGTACGGAGGCAGGGAGGAAAAGGGTGTTGGAACAGGGACACAATCTGGCATATACAAACAAAGACACACACAAAGGACCCCGGATGGAACATACACAATAGCAGGGTGTAACAGCAGATGACAAGATGGAACAAATAACACAGAAGATACGGCATCTCTCACAAAGACACTGAGGCAAGCAAGCTGGTATGTAGTGGCAGGATAAGCATCTACTGCATCAGCAACATACCTTTGGCCCATGCTGATAATACAGGCCAAAAGCGTGTGATGTAACGATGGTGCTATGGAAGGCCATCAACTTGTGTGAAGTCTTGAGTACCCTTACCTCCTGCTGTTCTGCAGGAGATGGGGAAAGAAGAAGAAAGACTAAAGAAAATGAAGGTGTGTATAGCACCAAAAAACTCTACCTGCTCTAATGGCACTATGTCCCTGGAGAGCAGTGTGTCTAGAGGGTAAGGAGGGAGGAACCTCATAGTCATCATTCTAAATTACTGTCTGACATAAGTTTTCAATGCTGTGATTAATCCAGAAAAAAAGTCAATGTCACATAGTATATAGCATACTTCAGCAAGTGAAAAACAACCCATGAGTGGACCATGCCACTCTAATGTCAGTCTCACTCACTGCCAGTGTGTCATGCAGATAACTGTGTCAGCGTTGAGGGCAAGGAGCAGAAGAACTCTAAGCAGACAATGACCTCTTGATTCCATGGGCAGCCCTGTCTGCAGGCCAAAGACGTGGGTGGCAATTTAAATATGGAGCTGGCCTTTGACGGAACAGGAACCAGCTGGTAGCACCCTGGTGCTGCTCTGTGCACAACACCCCCTGTCCCCAAGGTAAGGGAGCCTGGAAATCCAGTCCTAGGGCTGCACAACACAGAACTCTTTAGGGCCTGGGAGCCAAACACACACTGTGTCACACCCCTCACAGTCACACACACACTGTGCCTCACACCCCAGGACCAGCCCTCACTAGGTACAGAAGGATAAATTATTTAAATGGATTCGTTGACCTTTCCACAACACAGCACACTGAAATAATGAGAGACCTTCCACAATGATAC
>JAWWEG010703535.1:0-22774 GCA_035582685.1 Amphiuma means | reverse complement strand
CTTTTAATAAAGACTGAGTAAAGTCCCTTTTTGGGTATATTTTAATATAAAATAAAGGGTGTTCAAACCTGTATCAGAGTGGAGTGTCTCCTTACTATTTCAGTGTGCCTGAAAGTGAAAAGATGAACGGATCCATTGTATTTTATTTTGCCCTTGTGTTATACTGAATTGTGGAACCTGGTAGGTCCCCTTCCTAGGAGCACAGGGGTGTTGTGTGTGTGGGTAGAAGCATTGCCTGCTACCAGCTATGTCCTCTGCTCCGCCACAAGGATTATGCCCCATTCAGCAGCTGTTCCTGACGCTCCTGGGCACTGTGGTGCTGACTTGGTGGGGAGTCGGACTAAAACATGTAGAGTTTGTTTCTCATATTGGGGTATGGGGAGACATGTATGTGGTTATTTGTTAGTTGGTCAGTTTCATTACATATATGTATGTTTTGTATTCTTTTGTATATATGTTTGTTTAAGCCTCACATGCTGTGTCAATATGCTGTGTTTTACAGACTTATTTTTAAATAGTTCATTAGAAGAACTTTAGTTATCAATAAAATTTTATGATGCAAATTAGTACATAGTGTGGGGACAATCTCTGTTTGTTGTTTCGGTGGGGATCTTCTCCATGTTGGCAGCCATATTCTGGGGCACAGGGAGGTCAGAGGTGGTGAGTTCCACATCTCTGTTTTGTGGGCAGGCCTGCCCTTCTCCCTTGATATAAACTCCAGTTTTGGGGCAATCTGATTGGTTATTGAGGGTCATGTGACCCATGGTGGCCATCTTAGATGAGGATTTTGTCTCATTCGGCTGATGCTCCTGGGCCTCTGAGGTGATGGCTTGGTGGGGATCTTCTTCAAGTTTGCGCCATCTTCTGGAACACAGGGAGGTCAGAGGTGATGGGTGCCGGGTCCATGTTGTGTGGTTGAGCCTGACTTTCACCCTCAATATAAACTCCTGTTTTGGGGCAGTCTGATTGGTTGTTGAGGGTCATGTGTCCCACAGTGGCCATCATAGATGAGGATTTCATCCCATTCAGCTGCTGTTGCATGGCAACTCTGGGCCGCTGTGGTGATGGCTTGGTGGGGATCTTCATGTTGGCAGCTATCTTCTGGGGCAAAGGGAGGTCAGAGGTGGTGGTTGCCGGGTCTGTGTTGTTTGGCCGGGTCTGCTCTTCTCCCTTGATATAAACTCCAGTTTTGGGGCAATACAATTGGTTTTTGAGGGTCATGTGACCTGCGGTGGCCATCTTGGATGAGGATTTCATCCCTTTCATCTGCTGTTGCCTGACGCACCCTAGCCGCTATGCTGATGGCTTGGTAGGGATCTTCTTCATGTTGGTAGCCATCTTTTGGGGCACAGGAAGGTCAGAGGTGGTGGATGCTAGGTCTATGTTGTATGGCTGGGCCTGCACTTCTCCCTCGATATAAACTCTGGTTTTGGGGCAATCCAATTGGTTGTTGAGGGTCATGTGACCTGTGGTGGCCATCTTGGATGAGGATTTTGTCCCATTCGGCTGCTGTTGCCTGATGCTCCCGGGCTGCGGCGGTGATGGCTTGGTGGGGATCTTCTTCATGCTGGCATCCATCTTCTGGGGCACAGGAAGGTCAGAGGCGGTGAGGGCCAGGTACCTCTGCATACCAAGAAATATGCTGCCCATAGCATCTGCCAACACATTATTAGCATAGATTAGTTTAGATAAAACCAGTGCTTGGCAAAGCATTGCCTGATGTTTTTAAGATAACCATGGAGGTAGACGCTGAAGCTTATTCAGCTGGAGATGGGCAAAGCTAGTGGCAGCACAGGTGGGTTTATCGATTGACAAATCACAGACCATTTTAACCACAAGATTAAGTACCTCACCGGCTGGGGTTGGCATTATTCCCAGCAAGGCAGGGCAAGGGAATGGTGCCTAATCCAAAGAGTCACTACCTCCTGGGATGAGCATCTCAGACTTTTGCCTGTTCAGGCAAAGCTAATTTCCCCTCATCTACCGGTTCACTTCTTCCACACAGGCAGCCATCTGTTCAACCTTCTCAGTGCTCTTCTCAAGGTCCACCATAAACTATGTGTCATCTGCATACAGATGAAACACCAGACCATTTTGCTGAAGTAAATCCTCCAGAGAATGTACACAGATATTAAACAACAGAGGTGATAATGTGGACCCCTGGGGCACTCCCCATGGGGCTGGAAACATCTCTGACCAAACTCCTTACTTCACCTGGGACTGGCCAGAAATAGCTGGAACCAGAATAACACTGGACCTGAAATCCTAGCCACTCACAACAGGCATTCACTTATCAAAACATGGTCAGTGGCGTTAAATGCTGCGGAGAGATCTAACAACACCAGCACTGTAGAATGGCCTTTTTCTCTCAGCTGTAGCAGATGTTCCCTCACATCCAACACCACAGTCTTAGTACTTCTGACAGGCTGAAAATCGGATTCACAATCATGAAGAAGATGGCTGTACTCTAGATGGACATGGAGTATCTTCATGACATATCTCTCCAGCAATCTGGCCTGTACTGGAAGTTGCAACACAGATTTATAATTAGATAGGACATCTGGGTCTGCATTAGCTTTTTTCAGAAGTGAGGTTATTGATTTCCCACTTTGTTTTCATAGGAAACACATCCTCGGCGAGGCTCAGATTTAGTAAGCATGTAACATCTATTGCCACAGCAAGGAAGATTTTTTTAAAGAATCTAGTGGGTAAGCTGTCATATGCCGAGGAGTAATCTCCTAAACAGTAAAACAGCTGAACCACATATGCCATTGCAAGCAACAGAAAATGTGTCAGACCTATGGGCCTCACTACCTCCTGAACAGAAGATCCCTGCCTATTTGACACAACTCTCCAGTTGGCAATTTCCATTCTGATATTCACAACCTTGTTGATAAAATAAGAGGCCAAACCATCAGCTTTATATGGAGGAGGAGGGATAGAAGGATCCCTAACAGTTGAAGTTAAATGTGTCAATCTAAAAAAATTTTAGAGGAGTTGTCCGCCTCCTCTATAATAACAGCATAAAAAGCCTGTTTGGTCATTTCTATCTTATTGTTATAGAATTGGCTGAACCTTAACCAAGTTCTCTTATCCACATCTAAATTGGTTTTGTTCCAGCGCTTCTCAAGTTGCTTTTTCAGAGACTGTAGCTCATCTGCAAATCAATTTCTTGGCTTGGCCATACTGCTCTTAACATTAAATTTCTTTAGAGGGCACAACACATTGATCGCTTTCTGAATCATGTCCAATAAAGACTCGTAACTCTCATCAATTGTCCTAGGGATTGGAGCTTCTAGTTTAAGTACTTCATATAGCGAACTAAAATTCTCTAAAGAGAGAGACTGAAAGGATCTTCTCCAGACAACTGTTCATTTATTTAGGTGAGATTTTGTAGTGCCCAGGAACCAGAGATCATAAAAAGTAAAAGGTTAAGGTCTGACCAGATGATCCTCTGAGATTTCCAATGTGTAGTCAAGATCCCTTTACATAAAACTAAATCCAATTGATGGCCTTTGACATGGGAGGGGGCATTACCTAGCACCTCCCAATCCAAGTCTGCTAATAACTTGTTTAAAATCTATAACCGTACTGTCATCTAAGTGTAAATTAACATCTGCCATCACAACCACTCATGTGCAGCTAAGTCTTCAAGATTTCCTGTAACTCTATGAGAAACAGTGTGTTCTCATATGGCTGGTGATATTAGCAAGTGAAGGTAACTGTATCCTGTGACAAAGTATCAGCCTTCACTATTAACAATTGCATTGACCTGTTTCCAAATGGTACTTCCTTCAGTGGAATATTATGTCAGAAAATAAAAGACACGCCTCCACCCCTGAGATCTTTTCTGTTTTTAAGAACTATCGAAATGTTTACTGGCAAAAGTTCTTATAAAATCCCCATATTTTCATCAGAAAACCATGTTTCAGTCAACAGTAGAAGGGCAAGAGTCTTATCCACAAACAACTCCTGAATCTCTCTGCAGTTCTACAGTTGAGGATGCTAACCTAATATTCTCACCCACTAGAGAAACTGAGATTTCTGATCCCTCATGTATAGGAGGAACCTGACATAGCACAGCTCTAGCCTGATAATTCTTGGCTCTGACTAACATGTCCCCTGCGAGACCACTCGTTCTACTGATGCTCCATCACTCAACATTAATTTCAGCTGCTTAACTTCCTCTACCCTCCTAAGATAGGTGGTATCAACTTCAGCCCACCGGGGGCTTCATGCTCACTCTTCATCACCATCCTCCTCACCTCATCAGCAGTTGCCTGCGGTGCCTCTAGGTCTACCAATCCCAACTTCCGATTACCCTTCCCTCCAATCAGTGATCCCGTAATCATACTCTCCAAACTCAAATGAAAGTCTAGCTGAGTTGAGGGGGCATTTGAATCTAATTCACTATACCTTAAAGGAAAACCTTCCTTATTATCAGATGTTCTCATACCTATATTAGCCTCCCAACTGATTCCTAGCCCCCCTAAAACTCCATCATGCAATCTCTCCTTCTCCACAACTACCTCACACCAAACTTGGGCTTCTGTGTTCGCAAAGTACCTATCTTGTCCTGTATCATATACCCATCACATGACAGAGTGCCTTCACCCGGCCTTCATCCTTGTTTAGGCACTCCTGGGGTACAGCTATTATGTCTGGGTAGTTGACTCCCTCCCAAAGGAATAAACAATCCTCCTGGGACATACCACTACCCCTCCTCACTCCCATAAATTCATCCACCAGTGACTCCATAACACTGCCATCCCTAAAATCACCAGTATCCGGAATGAACCATTCTATGCCTAATGGTTGTGTGTACATTGAAACATCTCAGATGCTATCTTTCTGGGTACAAACAGGCAACAGAATTCCCTCTGAAGTAAACAGTTCCCCGTCAGCATAACCATAAATAGCATTCACAGAAAACTGCAGTTCCCCATGCTCCTGGTCCTGCTTCTCAGGAGCAACCAGTGATATGCTAGGACCCAGGACTCTTCCAATAGCCTGATTGGCCCAGACGGGTGCTTTCCTTTGGGTGCACCTGCTGGGTCTTCCCATTAGACCCACCCATCAGCCCTCAGTGTCTTCTCTGGGCTGGCCTCTGATTGGTCCTCAGACATCATTTAACTCAAGGTGGCCATCATAGGTGGACTAACCAGCCGAGCCATGTATTGCATATCTTACTGATGCAGAGCTGGGTTCTGGAGAACCATTGCTGGATCCATCAGTCTCCCAGTAAGGCCAGCCAGTGTGGTGGTGGTCTCTGAAGTCAAAGGGGAAACTGGGGGGGCATTTTTACCCCCTATTGCTGCATCTTTGAGTATCCAGGCCTTCTCATCAGCCCCCAGTGTCTACCCTGGGCCGGCCCCTGATTGGTGTCCAGACATCACTTGATGTGCAGTGGGCATCTTAGATGGACTAACTGGCCAAGCCGCAAGTTGCCTATCATCACAGGGGAAACTGGGAAGGCTTGTGCATTGTTACCCCCTACTGCTGCATCTTTAAGAGTTCAGGCCTGCCTATCAGCCCTCAATGTCTTCCCTGGGCCAACCCCTGATTGGTACTTAGATAAAAAGATACAAAAAGCCAACCTCACCCTACACCTCCATCCACAGGCTAAAAGACAAAGTCACAATATTCATACTTCAGATGTGAGAAAATAATCTTTTAGAGCGCACTTAAAGAGCATCATACTTGGCAGTCCCCTGATGTTTTGTGGGAGAGGGTTCCAAATTTGTGTGCCTTTGAATTGCAATGAGGACCCTGCTTCTGTGACTTTCCAAATTATGAATACTGGTAGTGAGGTGACATAAGCTCCCTTTCTAATTCACAAATGTGGGAGGGGCTGTGCCCAGGCCCACCTATTTTTGTGCCTCCTCTTATGCAGTGATTTCCACATAAGGCAGACTCTTTACCTTAATTTGATCCCTGATAGCAAGCCAGCCCATTTCTTGCCTTGCTTCAGAGATGTGCTTGTATCTAGTTAAGCCAAAAATAAGATAGTGTTACACATCGGACCTGGCATGTCACGGGGAGGATGGGATGGAGTGCATGGAGGTTATGTGGGCATTGATTCTACTCTTTATTATTTTCCTGTGGGTCAGACATTGTTACAGACTACATGGCATCTGAATAATTCGAGGTACCTTAAGTTCAATCCTGATTTTAGTTCCGATTCATTACTGAGACTAGTCCAATATGGCGACCACTGTCTCATTTCAATATGGCCACCATGCCCTACTATTTAAGCGAGTCAGCAGAACAAGAGAGTGGTTCGCTCAACGTTGCCATTATGAACTGTGTTTATGCATCTTGTGATCTTCTGTGTATCAGGACCTTGCTATTCATCTGGATTTCCTCTGCATCTCCCTTGAACTTGGCGTAACCCGGTGTGTTACTGATGCGGACTCCCTCTCGGACTTTGGCTTCGGATCATCCACTGTCTTGGCGATTTTGTCTGTTGTGACCTCGGCATGCTACTTGGATTGTTTTCAGATCTGCCCTTTGTACTTGGCGTCTCAGGCTGTGTCGACCTCATCTTTGCTCCTGGACTTCTTTGTGAATCCCCTTCTGGCTATTAACAACTTCAGAACTTACTGTGCAGGCCTTTGGGTTTCACCCACTCCATCGGTGAAACATCACGCTGCCATCAATCTCCGCAGCAGCGTCCCCAAGGCCCTTATCACCACAGCGATCTACTTCTGGAGGCAAGACTACAAGACCTTCATCCTTCCATCTTCTCCGTCATGCGGAGCACGGCCTAAAGTATCAAAAGGTGAGCTTAAGAGTATTTGGGTAATTGTAGAGATATTCTGGTGCCATCAGTCCGCCCCATTAATCGACCTTCATTGCCTTTGTGTCTCCCTTAAGTAATCCATCTTCAGCGTCTCCTTGTCCTCCTCCACTGCAACTCATCCCTCTCACTTGTTTGTCCAGAGAGTTCTCTCTTGGACGGTGGGTTTGAGGGAGGGGTTTGCACAACTACAGAGTAAGGCTTCCTGTTCCCCCACTGAGTGGACTCTGTTCAAACCGTGAAGTGCAACAGTTTGAGTGAACCCACGCAAACTCACTCTGTAGTCATGGAGAAATTAATGACAGATTTAGCTGAAGCTTTTTAGTCCTTACAAATGACGGTTCAGACATATAAGCTAGAAACTGATCAGGTACTCTCTGAGATTCATGACCTAAAGTCCACAGTATCCTCTTTGATAAAATCCCCGATTACTGTTCCACCTCAAAATTCTATTGGGAGTTTGCCACCTTGTTCAGTCCCTCCCAGTATTCCCAGAGTAGGGTCACAGTTACCTCTTCCCTCAACAGTTAAAAAATATACCGGGGAACCTCAAGAGTTCGAACAGTTCCTTCTTCAATGTCAGCTTCAATATATGAACCGCCCAGCTCTATTCACCTCTGGAAGAAGCAGAGTCACATTTTTATTATCGCATTTAGAAGGACAAGCCCTAGCCTGGGCTGCGCCATTAAGTCATTCACGAGACCCTCTTTTAGATGACTATGATGGCTTCATTATTAGATTCAAGGATATGTTTGAAAGAAAATTTTATAAGAATTCCGCCAGACACGAGCTGCTTCATCTCAAACAAAATCATGTCGGTTAGGCACAATTTCGGACTCTAAGTCATACCGTAGGTTGGGAGGATGATGTATTAATGCAACTTTTGTACCAGGGATTAAGAGAAGAACTGAAAGACGCCCTTAGCCAAATCATCCCACCACCTACTACCTTATCCGAGTATATTCAATTAATTTTACAGATTGATCAATGACAGGAAGAGAGAAGAAAGGAAAGCGCACGAGCTCATTCCCTATATCCAGTTCCTTTTTCCCTCAAAAGATCTTCTCCCCTCACTGAAGAGCCTATTGAAATAGGTCCATTAAAAGGATCTATTTCAGCCAGAGAATGAGCCAGATGAAAAGACATGCATTTATGTTATTACTGTGCCAGTCCTACCCATCTGTTACCCCAATGCCTGGTAAGACCACAGAAGTCGGGAAACGGTCAAGCCCACCTCTACCCGGGGAAGTAGGGGTGGGCTCAATTTTCACATTCCCTAGTTCTATCACAATCACCAACACAGAATCAGCCCCTCATACTTATTTACCAGTTACTATTCAATGGGAAGGTAGTGATCATCCAATCAAACTTTCTGTCTTAATCGATTGTGGGGCAACAGGCAACTTTTGTGATATTAAATTAGCACAGAAATTTCAGATTCCTTTCATAACTAAGAAAAAAACCTGAAAAGGTAACCACTGTAGACAATTCAATACTATCTTCTGGTTCTATACAAAACCAAACCACAGAGATCACATTTTGTTGCCAAAATAACCAAAAAGAAATCCTCTGTTTAGACCTAATCAATGCTCCTGCTTATGGTATTATCCTGAGAATGCCCTGGCTCCAGAAACATAATCCCCTCATAGATTGGGCTGAATGGTCAGTAGCCTTCCATTCACAATATTGTCAACACACTGCCTCCAAGTGGAGCCAGTAATAAATGTAAGTGCCTCCTCTCCACCAGTAGAACAAGATTCTGCATCCATTCCTCCAGAATACATTGAATACCGTGATGTATTAGACAAGAAGGAAGAAGAGGTCCTTTCTCCACATCAAAACTTTGACTGTGCCATTGATCTTCTTCCAAATAAACCTCTTCCCTTCGGGGAAATCTATGCTCTCAATGAGCAAGAGGATAAAGAACTCCAACAGTATCTAAAGGATAACTTAGCTAGAGGATTTATACAGAAATTCACCTCCCCTGCAGGAGCAGATTTTTCTTCATTCCAAAGAAAGACACTAGAGAATTAAGGCCGTGTATTGATTATAGACTCCTTAATGATATTACCATCAAATATTGATATCCTTTACCCCTTATCAAGGTTCTGTTGGATCAATTGAAGAACTCTAAAGGATTCACAAAGATGGACCTAAGAGGAGCATACAACTTGATCAGAATTAAGGAAGGGGATGAATATAAAACTGCATTCAGGACCCCGTATGGGCACTTTGAGTATTGAGTCATGCCTTTTGGCCTATGTAACACACCTGCTGTTTTTCAACACTTCATTAACTCAGTGTTCAGTGAACTTCTAAACAAGACTGTTATCATCTATTTAGATGTCATTCTTATTTACTCTGATACTTTGGAACATCATAAGGAACGTGTGCGTGAGGTGCTTGAATTATTAAGAATCGCCTCTACGCAAAACTTTCCAAATGTGAATTCCATCAGCAATGCATCTCGTACCTTGGATACATTATTTCACCTCAAGGTATCGAGATGGACCCTGTGAAAGCAGAGGCTGTACTTAATTGGACAGTCCCTAGAAATATTAAAGAAGTGCAATGATTTGTCGGCTTTGCCAACTTCTATAGGAAATTCATTACTAACTTTTCTACTATTATAGCCCTTTTAACTACCCTTATTAAAAAGAACCAAGACTTTGGGGACAGGAGCAGGAGTAGGCATTTCAAAGATTGAAACAGCACTTTACTTCTGCTCCTATTCTAAGACATGCCCAACCTGACCTGCCATTTACAGTGGAGGCTGACGCTTCTGATATTGCAGTAGGAGCAGTGCTGCTGCAAGCAGATCCCACAACCAAGCGACTTCACCCTATCGCTTTTCACTCTAGAAAATTAACTAATTACGAGTTAGCCTACACTATTTTTGAAAAGGAGTTATTGGCTGTGAAAGAAGCCTTTGCAGTATGGAGGCTTTATTTAGAAGGAGCCAGGCACCCCTTTACCGTAATCTCAGATCATAGAAATCTCACTTACTGGAAGGAGACTCGCAGCAATAATGCGCGACAACATCGCTGGGTCCAATTCTTCTCCCGATTTGATTTCAATGTGACCTTCCGCCCTGGTAAGGCCCAAGGTCGAGCAGATGCATTATCATGAATGGGGGAGAAAGAAGACTGTTCCCTACCAGCCTTACCTTTCATTCCTCCTGAAAAGGTTATTAGTCTAACTCATCATGTAGATGATTATTTAACACAGCTCCAACAATCAGTTTCTGATGAAGAACGAGAACAATTCCTTCAGGCACACCCACAGAGATCAGTACATAACCAGATTTGTTATCATAAAGGGAAGATCTGGATTCCTTCCCCAGCTATGCAGAAAGGTATTATACAGCTTTGTCATGACTCCCCTTTGGCTGGTCACCCAGGTCAAGACCGTACTTATGAGTTACTCACCAGATATTTCTGGTGGAATTCAATGAAAAATGATGTGACCGAATATGTCAGAACCTGTGAGACTTGCATTAGAAATAAGGTACCGCATAATAAACCTCCAGGTCTGTTACAACCCTTACCCCTTCCTGAAGGTCCCTGGTCTTCTCTAGCCATGGACTTTATCACCGAGTTGACCGAATCCCAAGGTTTCACCTGCCTGTGGGTAGTGATTGATTGGTTCACCAAAATGGGGCATTTTATACCCCTAAAAACACTGCCCTCAGCTAAGGAATTATCACAGCCCTTTTTACAGTACATCTACCGGTTGCATGGACTTCCCAGAATAATTATTTCTGACAGAGGTCCACAGTTTGTTTCCCGTTTTTGGAGACACTTGATGTTAGCAGTAGGTGTGGATGTTAGATTAACATCGGCCTATCACCAACAAGGGGACGGGAGCACAGAGCGGGCGAATCAGTCCATAGAGGGGTTATTGTGATGTTACTGTTCTGACCAAGAACACGAATGGGTGAAATGGCTGCCCCTGGCAGAATTCACCTATAATAACAACAAGCATCAAGCCACTGGGCTTTCCACCTTTTTTAGCTTACAAGGTTCCCATCCTTAATCCCTACCCCACTATGTTATGCGTCATGTCCCGGTCCCTGAAGCACAAATAGTTTTAAGTGATGCTTTAATTAGAAACACTTCCCTTAAAACTAATCTGGGATGTTATCAAGACCTTATGAAACAAAATGCTGATTCTCACAGATCCTCTTCACCAGTCTGGAAAGTAGGCGACCAAGCCTGGTCGTCCACACAAAATCTAAGAATGCCCAGTCTAAAAGGAAAATTGAGCTAAAGATTTATTGGACCCTATAAAGTCATTTGTATCATAAAACCGGTGGCTATAAAATTACAGCTCCCTTCTCATCTCCGCATCCACCCTGTTTTCCACACTTCCTTGTTATTGCCAGTCCATGCATCTAAAAAGTTCTCTCGAACTGCTGAGTATCCCAATCCTCAGCCACTTCCAGCTTCCACTGTCCCTGAATATGAAGTGCAGAAAATTTTAGACTCACAATATCGCAGGGGCAGACTACATTACTTCCTGAGGTGGAAGGGATAAGGGGCTGAGGATGACACTTGGGAACCAACTAACTCTGTACATGCCCCCGCCTGATTAAGGCCTTTCATTGTAAATATCCTAGTAAACCATGTCCTCCGGGGGTAGGGTTTGGGGGGGTGACATGTTACACATCGGACCTGGCGTGTCATGGGGAGGATGGGATGGGGTGCATGGAGGTTATGTGGGCAGTGATTCTACTCTTTATTATTTTCCTGTGGGTCAGACATTGTTACAGACTACAGCGCATCTGAATAACTCGAGGTACCTTAAGTTCAATCCTGATTTTAGTTCTGAGTCATTACTGTGATTAGTCCAATATGCCGACCGCTCTCTTGTTTCAATATGGCCACCACGGCCTTCTATTTAAGCGAGTCAAGCGGAACAAGAGAATGGTTCGCTCAACATTGCTGTTATGAACTGTGTTCATGCATCTTGTGATCCTCTGTGTATCAGGACCTTTGCTCTTCATCTGGACTTCCTCTGCATCTCCCTTGGACTTGGCGTGACCCGGTGTGTTACTGACACGGACTCCCTCTCGAACTTTGGCTTCAGATCATCCACTGTCTTGGCGAGTTCGGCTGTTGTGACCTCGGCATGCTACTTGGACTGTTTTCGGATCTGCCCTTTGTACTTGGCATGTCAGGCTGTGTCAACCTCATCTTTGCTCCTGGACCTCTTTGTGAATCCTCTTCTGACTATTGACGACTTCGGAACTTACTGTGCGGGCCTTCGGGTTTCACCCACTCCATCGGTGAAACATCGTACTGCCATCTATCTCTGCAGCAGCATCCCCAAGACCCTTATTGCCACAGCGATCTACTTCTGGAGGCAAGACTACAAGACCTTCATCCTTCCATCTTCTCTGTCATGCGGAGGACAGCCTAAAGTATCAAAAGGTGTGCTTAAGAGTATTTGGGTAATTGTAGAGATATTCTGGTGCCATCAGTCTACCTCATTAATCAACCTTCATTGCCTTTGTGTCTCCCTTAGGTACACCATCTTCAGCGTCTCCTTGTCCTCCTCCACTGCGGCTCATCTCTCTCACTCATTTGTCCGGAAAGTTCTCTCTTGGACGGTAAGTTTAAGGGAGGGGTTTTCACAACTACAGAGTAAGGCTTCCTGTTCCCCCACAAAAGTGGACTCCATTCAAACCATGAAGTGCAACAGATAGATGGCCTTATTCTGGACAAGCTGCATCCTCCTCTTCAACTTACTCAAGGCTCCTAAACAAAGGCTGTTGCAATACAGCATCTTGAGTCCACCTGTGCATTACATAAAGTGACTCAACGCCTCTTTGTCAAGGATGGCATGAGATGAGCTAAACAATTGAGTCGATAATGAGAAGGTCTCACTACGCATATTACCTGCTTGTCTGCATTTATGATCTTATTACATTGGACCCCCAGATTCCTGATGGAATCCACCAGGGCCAGTGGCTGGTCCATTCAAACAGGCTAATGGAAAGGCATTAGGCTGGCATAGGCAGATTACCAAGAAGAAGGACATCAGTCTTCTTGGCATTTAAGCAAAGTCAATTGGACTGCATCCATTCTGGATCAATATCAAGCCATCTCCAAGGTTCTCTTTTTCCCTGCTGCTCACATACAAAGAATCTGGGTGTCACTGGCATACATCTGAAAACAAATGTCAAGGTGCTCTAGAATGGAGGCACATGTACACATTAATCAGGAGTGGTGAAAGTGTTGAGCTCTGAGGGACTCCATATGGGGACATCTGGATCAGCCCAACATCCTCCCATGTGCATTCACTGTACTCTGAGAGGAAACAACAGACCCAGGCTAATGCCATGCCCATAATCCCTCACAGCATCTCCAGATGTTGGTGCAAAATCTCATGCTCAATGTTATCAAATGCATCTGACAGATCAAGAAGATGGGTGCGTGAGGTCAATCAGCATCAAGGACCCAGAGAAGCTGTTCCTAAACATCTGTGATAACCATCTCAGTGCCTCACTAGTCAGGACAAAAACCTGAGTGATTATCATGGAGTAACAAATTTGTCTCCAGATGGTCCTGCATTTGCATAGTGATTTATGTTGATTAAGTCTGGCACCAACAGGGAGTTGGCCAGAAGTTTTTAAAATCAACCAGACCTGCCCCTATATTTTTTAGCAGTGGTGTAACCATGCCATGTTATCATGCAGGTGGTACTTAACTCATAAATAAGCTGGAGTTTGCAAGAAAGGAGAGAGCTCATCCAGAACTGGGTCAGCATATCTCTTCAAAGTAGGTATTGTCAACAAATCCAGGGGAGAAAAGGAAGGTCCCAACTCCATTAAAGAAGACAAGATCACCATGATTGTAACATATCCCAAGCTCACAATAACATGAACTCTTTTTTTTACTGTAATGATATCACTCACTTATCCTGAGGCACCTGCAACACCCCTTTCCATGAAATATATGTACCTCGCCTCTTTACTTTCTCTCTTGAGCCCTCTACCTTCTCCTCAGAGAAAGAGGTGATCACTTCACACAGCAGATGACAAGGCTAAACTACCATGCAAGCATGAGTAGAGGATCCAAACACTCCATCTTGATTTTAAACAAGGCTTTTCTAGTACACTGGCATTCTGAATTGCATCAGCTAAATACTGCTGCTTCACTACAAAGATCACTATCTTGTAAACACATGCTTCTGATTCCGGATGTGAGCTCCCAAGACCTGAAGATGTCTCCACTGCCACTCCAAGGTTTGGCCCATAAGGTTCAAATTCTTTAAGGCTGGCTTGAATAATTTATTAGCTGCTTATCTTTGAGACTTCACAGGAATCCACATTGTGGAGCACAAACTTGAACAAAAACTCTCTCTCAATTTGATTAATATCATCCCTCTCATAGGACTGATGAATAGGGGGCAACAGATGCCATACCTCCTGCATCAACTCCTCTGTCAGCCTTCTATAACTGCAAATTTACTTTCACTCTCTTCCAGTCCTGTATACCAAGATATTCTCCCCCTGTTGAAATAACTCCATTTTGAGGAATGCATAGACTGATCATGACAGCAGGAAAGAGATCAGGAAAACCTTGAAAATACTTTATTGCAGGTTTGTAAACTGTCTATATATCATATAGACCACACAAGCAAGCCAAGAAAGGTTCCCCTGAATAAAGCACCTACATATTTCCAATGAAAGTACTTATACCATACTAAGGTCCTTAGCTGTTAAAAATATCAAGTATATACTAGTCATTGTTGATGTGCAATAGATTCACTTGGTTCATTCCCTATCGTAAAGTCAATCGTAATGTGGTCATAAGGAACTTACCATCCATTGTTGCCATGACAGTAACCTATATGTTCCATGCAGATAATGGGCCAGTCTTTGCTTAAGGAAGCCTAGTTTGAATCACAATGTGAGACACATTTCTAAACACCTTTAAGCCTCAAGGCAAGAGGTTGTGGAAAGAGACAATGGAAGTAGTAAATGAGTTCTGACCATGCACACTGAACACTGGGTGGGTGTCTGGCTGGTTCATGTGTTTTTAGTCAGTAATGCTCTGAGTAAATCACAGTGACAGTATACACCCATTTGCATGCAAATGCCTTATAAATAACTATTTGGCATCCCATTATACATGCCTAAACTCTATAATCTTTCTGAGTCACGTATCGAGTACATCTAGATTATTACACTGTAGTTGATGAGAGATGCCTTGCTCACTGCTAAGATTGATGTGATGAAGGAGGAGCTGGCACAGAAGCCTGATTACTGTCTCAATGAAAAAATCAATGTCCTGAGGCCACTTGGCCACTACTACAGGCCGGCAATCCAGATAGTCAGTCCAGTGGGCCACAGGACAGTGGTTCACCCCTCATTGCCTCACAAAAAAAGCACCTGGCAGGTTTCTATAGATTTACTTAAAAAAGAAAAATGCCTCAGATGGTTATCACCATATATCAAAGGGAAATTGAATTAAAGACTCTATACCAGGACGTTTTCACAGAGAAAGAACCACCTGAATTTACCAGACTTTCCATCTAATTCACTTCAACCTTGTGAAAATGATTCCCTTTACACGACCTGGACTACCCACCTCTTTCAAGCTACAAAAGACAATTTTTGGAAGTCTAAATGGAAAATAACTCTTCTTTTTGTGGATTTGGCATATATTTTACTTTGGATAAGTCTCATTCACATTTTTACCATTTTGATTTCTGAGGGGTACCTGACATCCGTTCCAGCCCCAGTTAGTTCCCATTCCATTTCAACACCATTTAATTTCCCTCATTCATTAGTTAAAAGAGAAATACCTACAGGGGACACACAGATAGCCATACTGTCAATTGCGGGCTTTACCTGCACTTCTATTGGCTTGGATGGCGGACGTAGCAGATAAGGCCGACTGCCCTTGGAAGCTAGCACTATGACTGATAGAGGCTACAGCCGGGGATAGGCCACCACGGAAAAGTGCCAGTTTGAGGAAAAACCCAGTTAAGGGAAAAAACCTCCAAGATGTTTCAAAAGAGCTGCGGTGATTCCAAGAAGAGAACAGAACCTTTACTTAAGACCCAATCCAGAATGGTCGAGTTCAGTGATAATGCCTTGGTGATTCCAGGGGATAATGCAGGAGTGTCTGTAGTACTTCAGAGGAACAGGAAAAAGAGTCAAAGTAGATTCTAGAAGTACAAGGACTAGAAGGAAACAGAGAGACCAAGAAGGGTTGAAGTCTTGGAGATAACACACAAGCGTCTACTAGCAGGAAGCAGTTGTGACACACTGAGCAAAGAGGAAGTGTGTCTTAAATAGCTTGGTTTCCCACCGTGCTCTGACTTGAGGATTTGTACCTGAGAAGTATAAAGGGAAGTTGAATGAAGCTTCCCCTCTCCTAAGGGGAGGGGTGGTGTGCTTGGACAGATGGTACCAAGAAATGGCGATGCCAAGACCTTCCTTCACAAAAACACCCAGTGTCAAAGAACATCCTGCCTGGCAGAGGATGGTGGTGAAGACTGAAACGGGAGGAAGGTGCTCGCCCTGGAGTCTGGACTGAGGGGTGGAGCTGCCCCCTGCTACAAGGCCGGACCACAGTGCAAGGTAGGAGGCACAGCGGGGCTTGTTGGGGGTTAAGTTGATTACATGGTCAGAGCCGCGTGACAGTATACTCCTCCAAGGGGTCTGGGTTTTGATGGGTGCTGCTGCTGGTGGAACCTCTTGAGAAGAGACAGAACCTTAATATGAGATGGTGGTACCCAGGAGCAATCTGAGACAGGGTATCCCTTCCAGTGAACCAGATATTGAAGGGAACCACGATGAATTTGTGAGTCACATATGGAAGGTACCTCATACTTATCAGTACTGGTGACTGGTGGAGGTGGAACTGGAGTTCATCAAAAAGGATCCAAAAGAACTGGTTTCAATTGGGAGGTGTGAAAACTGGGATGAACCTTCCAATGAGCAGGCAAACAGAGATGATAAACGGAAGGGTTTAAAACCCGTGTGATGAAAAAGGGCCCCAGAAACTTTGGTGCCAACTTGTTAGAGTGAAAATGCCTTGGTAGATACTTGGAGCTAAGCCAAACCTTGTCTTCGACTGAATATGATGGAGCCGGATTCTGGTGTTTGTCTGCTTGTTTCTTTATGTGGATCTTTGTATTGAGCAAGTTACTATGAATCTGCTTCTGTAAATCTTGTAGCCTCTAGATAGAGGTAGTAACTGCTGCCACGGAAATCTCTGGAACAAGTTGGGGTATGACTTTGGGATGGTGAAGAATGGAGAGACTTTTGAAGCCGAATGTTGAGCATTATTGTATGAGAATTCGGCCAAAGGTATTAGTCTTGACCAGTCATTCTGTATGATGGAAGAAAAACAGCATAGATACTGCTCCAAAAACTTATTTGTGCATTTGGTCTGGCCATTTGATTGTAGGTGAAACCTTGATGTCAAGGCTTGCTCGATTTTCAGAGACTTGCAAAGGGCTGACCAAAATCGAGATATGTACTATGGATCTTTGTCCGAAATCACTTGTTCGAGAAACCCATGAAGTTGATAAATCTCTTTAATAAACACCGAAGCCATAACAGGTGCTGAAGTTTCCTTTGCCAGAGAAGTAAAGTGAGCCATCTTAGAAAATAGATCCACCGTGACCATTATGCAAGTATTCCCATCAGACTCTGGAAGCCCAACTATAAAGTCTGTGGATATGGTGTGCCAAGGGTAGGAAGGAACTGCCAGGGGTTGGAGAAGACCAAAAGGTTTTGAGGCACTAGTTTTGCTTTGGGCGCAGATCGGACCGGAAGTTACATCTTCCTTGAGAGTTGGCCACCAAAACTGATGTAGGATTAGTTCATAGATGTTATTGACTCCCCGGTGGGCAGCAAATGGACTATCGTGAAACCAGTCTAGTATTTTATTTTGCAGGATCTTCAGAGGTACACATATTCTATTATCTTTGTAAAGAAGTCCTTGGTTTAGGGAAAGGCCCTTGGAGGAGCAAGATTTAAGATATTCTTGTGAGCTTTCCTTCGGTTCCTCTAGTATGCCTTGAAGTGCTAGGCAGAACGTCACATTTGTGAACAAAGGTTGTGTAGGTGTTTCATCTGGCAATTCAGGATACCTTCTGGAGAGTGCATCAGCAAGAACATTTTGTGTACCAGAGATATAGGTTATTATGAGTTCATATTCAGTGAAAAAGAAAGCCCAACAAGCCTATCTGGGGTTTTTGCATTGGAAATGCTCTAGGATCTTTAGGTTTCGATGGTCTGTATGCACTTCTATGGGATATTGAGCCCCCAAGAGGTAATGTCACCAATCCTGGCAAGCTTCCTTAATAGCCAGGAGCTCTTTTTCTATAACCAAGTAGTTTGTTTCGGCAGGGATCAACTTTCGAGAAAGGTAAGAGATTGGGTGTTCCTGCCCAACTGCCTGAACCTGAAGAAGTATGGCACCTAGTGCTTTGTGGGAGGCATCAGTACAGACTATAAAAGGCTTTGAATTATCAGGATGGCACAAAATGGGGGCTTGGGTAAAAGCTTCTTTGAGGACTTGGAAGGATTTTTGTGCAGCCAGAGTCCACGCAAATGACTTGTTTTTCTTTAGAAGATCATACAGAGGTAAGCAAATCTCCTAGAAATCCAGGATGAATCAACAATAGAATTCTAAGAATCCTAAGAAAGCTTGTAATTCTTTTATAGTCTTTGGCTGTGGCCAGTCCAATACTGCAATCACGTTAGGTGGGTCCATGAATATTCGTTCTGGGGACAAAATATATCCTAGACAGTCAATCTTGGTTTGTCCAAAGGAACATTTCTCCATCTTAGAATTTAAATGATGTAGTAATCTTCTTAGCACTTGAGTGACATGTTGATGGTGCTGAGCAGGTTGTTTGGAGAAGACTAGGATGTCATCCAAGTACACAATGACCATGTGATTTAGCAAGTCGGAAAATATAGCATCCATGAATCATTGAAATATCGAAGGGACATTAGCCAAGCCAAATGGCATTACTCGATACTCATAATGCCCGAAGGGGGTCCTAAAGGCAGTTTTCCACTCATTGCCTTCAGCAATCTGTAACAAATGGTATGCCCCTTGAAGATCTATTTTAGTGAATATCACAGCATCTTTTAGGGAGTTCAAGATGTCTGAAATTAATGGCAACTGATATCGGTCCTTCTGTGTCACCTTATTTAATCCCTTGTAGTCCAAACAAGGGCGTATGTCACCTGTCTTCTTTACAAAAAAAAGAGATGCACCAGCAAGAGATCGAGATGGAGTTATCAACCCATTCTTAAGATTTTCTCATAGATAGTTTTGAAGGACAAGCTTCTCTGGGTCAGGAGAACTGACATATGGCCAAAGGGAACTACAGCATTTGGTAGAAGCTCAATGTGGCAGCCATAAGGCCTATGAGGTGACAGAGACTTAAAAAAGGGATCAGAAAAAATGCTGGAAAATTCCTGATATTTTGAAGGGACTCCCTGCAACTGAGCAATCACTGAATGTGTGTTGGCGTTGGGAATAAGATCCTGCTCAGATGAGGCTTGGGATGCAGACCAAGGTGAATCATCAGATAAGCAATGAATACACAAAATGAGGATGAAAAGGTTAGCACATCTGTAGCCCAATTTATATAAGGGTTATGATGCCACAATCACAGCATTCCCAGTATGATTGGAAATCTGGGGGCAGTTATCACATCCAAAGATAGAATTTCTGCATGTGAACCCATTCGAAGACAGAAAGAGGAGGTTCTTTGGGACAATTGTCCTGACAAGACTGGTCTACCATTGACTGTTTCCATTTCTTCAACCTTGTGTTTGGGTATCAGAGTTATTCCATTCTTGTTGGGCCAAGTGATATCCATAAATACACCGGTGGCCCCACAATCAATAAGGACCAGAACTCTAATGGCTGTTTTATCTGGAAGACCGATGGATGCTCGTAAAACCAGGAGAGAGGATGCACTAGGGTTCTGAAAAGAAACCAATGATTGACTGGCGGGGCTGTCAGACTCAGGATTCACCTGGTTTATCCCACTCCCGGTGAATCCTGCATGTTTCCCGACTTGGAAACAAGTCGATTCTGAAGAACTAGCAAACAATCACGAACTAAATGTCCTTTCTCACCACAATACATGCAGAGGCCAGATTTGCGACTCCAAGTCCTTTCTTCGTCAGTCAAAGGTCTCCGGGCTAAATTAACTATCATTGGTTCGTCTTCAAGACTACTTGTCTCCCTGGGAGGTGCAGGTCAAAATGTCTGACGGGTTGAGGAAACACCATTTCATAGCTTCTTCTTTTGCTGTTTTCTTTCTTGCAGCCTAAAATCTATTTGAAGAGCCACATCAGTAAGGTGTGAGAGAGTATTAGGTCTGTCATGTCTGGCAAGTTCATCTTTCAAATCTTCCTTTAAACCACGATGAAATAGTGCAAACAAAGTGGAGTCTGGCCAATCCGTCTCTGGAGCGAGAGATTTGAATTGAGTAGAATAAGAAAGGGCATCCGTTTGGCCCTGTTGGATATCCAGCAAGGCTTCCTCAGATGAGGTTAGATTGACTTGATCAAAGGTGGTTTTAAAGGTAGTAGAGAAGTTATCATAGTTGTCCAACAATGAACTGTTCTCAGTCACCAAGGTGGTTGCCCAGGCCGGTGTGTTACCAGTCATATGGGTTATCATATAACCTACCTTGGCACAATCGGTTGCAAACTGATGAGGTTTAAAGGCAAACTGCACTTGGCAAGCATTAAGTAATTCCTTTAATTTATGAGGATTTCCATCAAAACGGAAAGAGCCCAGACCCCTGCCAGGGGGATCTAGCATGATAGTATCTCTGGCGGCGATGACTTGTCATAGTGCCACATTTTCATTTTTCAAAGTCTGTACCTCTGTGACAAGGTTCTGAACAGCTGTAACCAAATCTTGTAGCTGAGCCATTGCTAGACATTTTTGGCATCACAATCTCTCAATTGTGGGCCTTACCTGCACTTCTATTGGCTCGGGTGGCGGTCGTAGCAGGTAAGGTCATCCGCCCCTGGAAGCCAGCACCACGACTGATAGAGGCTACAGCCAGGGATAGGCTACCAGGGAAGAGTGCCAGTTTGAGGAAAAAAACAGTTAAGGGAAAAAACCTCCAAAATGTTTCAAAAGAGCTGCGGTGATTCCAAGAAGAGAACCAAACCTTTACTTAAGGTCCAATCCAGAATGGTCGAGTTTAGTGATAATGCCTTGGTGATTCCAGGGATAATGCAGGAGTGTCTGTAGTACTTCAGAGGAACAGGAAGAAGAGTCAAAGTAGATTCTATAAGTACAAGGACTAGAAGGAAACAGAGAGACCAAGAAGGGCTGAAGTCTCGGAGAGAACACACAAGCGTCTACTAGCAGGAAGCAGTTGTGATGCACTGAGCAAAGAGGAAGTGTGTCTTAATAGCTTGGTTTCACGCTGTGCTCTGACTTGAGGATTTGCACCTGATTTACCTGAGAAGTACAAAGGGAAGTTGAATGAGTCCACTCCTCCCCTAAGGGGAGGGGTGGTGTGCTTGGACAGATGGCACCAAGAAATGGCAAAGTTGAGATCTTCCTTCGCAAATACCCAGTTTTGAAGAACATCCCACCCAGCTGAGGATGGTGGCAAAGACCGGAGTGGGAGGAAGGCACTCGCCCCGGAGGCTGAACTGAGGGGCAGAGCTGCCCCATGCCACAAGGCCAAACCATAGTGCGAAGTAGGAGGCACAGCGGGGCTTGTTGGTGGTTAAGTCGGTTATGCAGTCAGAGCCGCATGACACATACACATATATCCACTTCCTCTAGGTCAGTTTTAATTTTCCCAATACAAGACCTATAAAAGTTCTTCAGTGAAGCTTCAGATCCCCACACTTACAATCATAAAGGAAGCCAGTCTTTTCATGCCCATTGCACCAGTGTACAACATCAGTACAGATATGTTGAGTTCTAAGCTAATGCTGTTGTCCCAAGGGACATTATTAAGTCCAGAGGATAACTTTAAGGACCTACAGGATAGGGCTGACCACATGTGCTACACCAGATATTTTGACTCCTTTCTGTTCTCTCAGAGGTTACTGATACAGTGGCTCAATGTGACAAGTTGGGAGCATGAGTTGGTCACTTACATTGACTCCAGTCCTGAGTTTATGGCTCAGTTCCCACGTGTCATGTTAGAGATGAGAAAGGATTTGATCTACATAGAAGGTTACATTTTCTACCATGTACAGTGGATGTCTAATTGTTTTGGTTCACCATCTCTGTCCTTTTTGATAGGTCCTTTTTCATCAACATGGCTGAAGAATTCTGGCAGGCTTCTGTCCTATTATATGCCATATGGGGGGAGGCCTGGATAATACATGGGGCAATCAACTTAGATTTAGCATGCAGGTTCTTACATCTCATTTACTTTTTGAATTACACCCAATTCCAAACTGCGTGTAGTAAACCTAACATCTCTTTCAACCCAGACTAGACAGAACAAGAAGGGGAATTTTGGGAAGAGACAAAGGGTGAAAGCACATGTCAGTGGCAGCAGACCCATTGCATATGCATCAGGCATGTCTGTGTTATGGACAGTACAAGCAAATGAGTACAACAAAAGGCATAGTGGTTTCAGTTTAAGCTTGACCTTCACCCAGCACATCCGATACCTTTGTCATTTCCATTGAGAAGCTCTGTCATTAATGATCCAAACTTTCCACTTTAGTAATGTTATATATAATATTGAAGGATGGAGGGTGACTAGAAACTGGACAGCCTTTTGCAATTCAACAAACTGTCAAGGCTCTCGGGCTGGATGTCGTGCAGCAGTGGAAAGTCATGTTGGCTGCCACTCCAGAGAATTACTCTAGTAGCTGCCAACGGGACCCCCAGGGTCTCAAAAGGATAACAATGGTCTTGCGGCCTCGAGCTGTAGGGATACAAAAGGTGGAACACTGGTTAATATATATAAATGGCACCAAGAGTACAGTAT